>MU720990.1:38168-87944 GCA_026770625.1 Nicotiana glauca
TCTATTGAGTGCTGGATTTTCTGATTCATACTTGGAGCTGCATCTTGATCTCCACAGCTCCCATAGAATAATTAGAGGCATAATTTTAGTGACATAAGAGGTGATGGAGTTGCTGGTTCTGAAATTCAAACAATTGAACAACAAAGTTCTGAGGGATGTATTTTTGTATGGGATACCAATCCTTCCTGCAAAGAAGCCCCATACTTGTTGAGCATATCGGCCATTGGAAAAGAGGTGTTCAACTGTCTCCACTTCAGGAACCATACCTGCACCAGTACAACAACAACATTTAGAAACAATATGAATACCAAATTTTGAAACCTTGTCATCAGTTGGGATTCTGCCGTGGGATGCTTTCCATGTAAGAAAATTTGTGTATCATGTGCTTGTTGGGAAACATTCAATGTGGTATTGAATACCATCTCTTTGATAAAATAGGGAGGGTGAGGTATGAGTTTGGACCAGTCCCATTGTCCATCCCTATACACCTCATAAACTTGAATATTTTGCTGAACCATCACACCTTCCAATTTGCTGCATAAAGGGCCTTGTTTAGTCCAATTATCAAACCAAAAATTAACATCCCCTCTTCCTACCTTCCACCAGATATGTTCTTCCACTTTATGCCTCATCTCACACATGGCTTTCCAATAATGTGATTAACCAGGTCTCCATTGGACATTGGTAGGGTGCACATTTGTGCAATATTTGGCCTTTAAAAATTGAGACCACAGTGAATTGGTGGTTCTGAATTTCCACCATTGCTTAGCATTGAAGGCTTTGCAAGTGTCCTCCAGGCTTTTGAACATAGAGCCTCCTTCTTCGTATGGATAACAAAGATTCTTCCAAGAAACCCAGTGGTGTTTATCACCAGTTTCATTACCTGACCAGAAAAATCTACCTATATATTTTTGAATTTGTTCAAGAGTCCCCTTAGGAGGGTGAACAGCTGCTAAAGTGTGAATATTAATATCTTGTAGTTCATGCCTTATGAGGAATGCTCTTCCACCAACAGATAAAAACTTCAAATGCCACCCTTTGACTTTATTGATAACCTTACTCACCATTGTAGAGAAAAAACAAAGCTTCTTTCTTCCTGAGTAGATCGTGCAACCAAGGTATTTCATAGGCAACCTTTCAAATCTTATCCCCAATATTCTACCTACCCTTGTGATAGATCTTTGGGTAACATTGGGGGCCGTAGTGTAGCTACTTTTGCTCTTGTTAATCAATTGACCAGAGACTCTTTCATATGTTGCAAGAGTGTTAAGCATAAGATGTAAAGAGGCTTTTTTCCCACTACTAAAAATGATTGTGTCATCATCAAATGCAAGGTGATTAATGATAGGACCATGTCTGTTCATTGAGAAATTCTTGTAATTTCTGTTTTCTTGTATAACATTAAGCATTTTAGACAATAATTCAGCACTAAGGACAAAGAGAGAGGGGGAAAGAGGGTCTCCTTGCCTTAAGCCCCTTCCAGACTTGAAGAAACCATGTCTGCTACCATTCACAATAAGAGTACCAATTATTCGAAATATATCTTTGGATGAGATCAATCCAACTTTCTGCAAAACCTAATTTCCTCAGCATAAAACACAAAAAAAACCCAAGATACTCTATCATAAGCTTTAGTTTTGTCCAATTTGATAACCACATTACCACCCCACATAGGTTTGCCAATGTCATGAACAATCTCTTGGGTAAGTAGGATATTCTCAGTAATAGCCCTTCCCTTTACAAAACCACTTTGATTTTGGCTAATGATTCTTGATAGGACCTTTGCTAATCTAGCATTAATAACTTTTGCAATTATTTTTCTAGATACATTACACAAGCTTATAGGTCTAATGTCAGAGAAATCTTGAGGAGAATCTACTTTAGCAAGCATAACAACACAAGTGTGTGTGAAGAACTTAGGCAATACAGCACCTTGGAAAAAGGTCACTACAGCTTTATGAATATCCTCAGTAATGATAATCCATGTAGTTTGGTAGAACTATCCACTCAGGCCATCTGGTCTAGGAGCACTATCAGGATCTATAGAAAATACACTATCTTTAATCTCCTGGAGAGTAGGGATGGCATTCAGGAAGGCGTTCTCCTCATCAGTGATTACTCTGTTTATCACATTCAGAATTGAGTTGTCTTCAATAGTGTTTTCAGCACTGAAAATATGTTCAAAGTATTTCACCGCACTGTCTACAATCTCAGTAGTTCCTTCAACCCAATTCCCATTCTCATCTTTGATCTTTAGTATGGATAGCCTTTTTCTCCTATCTTTAATAACCCCATGGAAAAAGGCAGTGTTGGTATCACCTTCTTCAAGCCATTTCACTCTAGCCTTTTGCCTCAAAACATTATCTTGAAGCTTTATAAATCTAGTATACTCAGCTCTAGCTTTAGAGAGGTTCAATCTATTCTCATGATTGTTGTTGGCAATAGCATCATCTTCAAGGTTCCTAATAAGGATTTATAGCTTCTTAGGTTCTTCATAGATGTCCCCAAAAGCCACCCTTGACTAGGAGCTAAGAGATTTACACACTCTCTTTATCTTCTGGTGTAGGGAATATAAGGGGAATTGAAAAGAAACATCAGACTATGCTTCCTGGACAACATGCAAATAATCTTCATGTTCAACCCAAATGTTAAGAAACTTAAAGTATCTTATATGATCAACATTGTCTGGCTTACACGTAATAAGGAGAGGAACATGGTCTGAGCATGACCTAGATAAGTGAGTGATTACAATGCCATTGTATTGATCAAACCATTCTGCATTATAGACTAGTCTGTCTAGTCTTTTCCAAATGGTATTCGGAGGGACCCTATTGTCACTCCAGGTAAAAGTTGAGCCAAGAAATCCTCCATCTTGTAGATCACAATCAGATAGACATGAGATGAAGTTAATACTCTCTTCAATTCTGAAAGGTCTCCCTCTAATTTTTTCTTCTGGTTCAGAGATCACATTGAAATCACCTACTACACCCCATGGTCCCCTAATTCTATTAGCAGTAGCTCTCAGTTCATCCCACAGGACCCTTCCCAATCATTCATCACATTTACCATAGACAATCGATAAATAAAAGTCCACTGCTCCGGGATTATGAATGATGTGCACAAGTACTTGTTGTTCTCTATCTTCCAAGATGTCCAAATTATAGTCAGAGGACCAGAATATCCATATCTTATTAGAGAAGTTATGGAAGCAAGACTGGTATCCCAGTTTTCTTTTAAAACTATCAATCTTCTTAGCCCTTACCATAGGTTCTTGAATGAACATGTAAGGAAATCTGTATTGTTGCTTGAATAGTTTGAGTCTTTCTGTAGCACCCTGGGACCTTATGCCTCTAATATTCCTTGAGATTGTATTAATCATGGGAAACATTAGAGTTAGAGCCTTTTTGTCTTTTTTTGTTGTGGTTGATGTTGTTGTTGTTGTTGTTGCTTGCCTTACCTAAGGGGGCATTATCCACTTCTTTTTCTATGGAATTGTATTGCCCTCTTGGAGACAGATTGTTAAAGAAGATAACATTTTGTTGCAATTCTATAGGGGTGTCAGCTAGAACTTCATAGGTTAGAGAGTTTGACAATCCTCTAACTTGTTCATCATCAGACTTGCTAGATTCAAAGTCTCCCGGCTCGCTCTCCATTACTATATCATTCTCACAATCTTTGGTAGATGTGTCTTCCTTTGCTTCCACTTCTTTATGGATGTCAAGTACACTATTTTCCCCCAAGTTCATTAAGTCTTGCTCCTCTATAGTTTCCTTCTCTTTAGCTCTTTTTCCAGCCATTGATACAACTAAATTAGGATCTAGACCAAAAAAAGGACTATCCCCTGTGTAATTCTTCTCCATTCTATTCCTTTCACTTTCTAGAGTCACACCGGTGGGGATTATGGCTCTTGATTGGAATTTTCCCTTAGCTTTGTTGACCTTCTTGTTGGCTTCCGGAAGTTCATTCTCTTTCAACTGTACTAGTGAATTGTTTAGTATCTCACTTTCATCTTCAACATCTCGGAATACATATTTTTTTCCTTGGCTGATCTTTGTCATGCTTGATTTGATCGTTGTGAGACTTGGTTTTCTTGCTCTCTTCTCTTTTATCTCTTTGTCTAGCCTAGTATGCTTTTGTGTCATAGTTGCATGATTAAAGAAAATTTGTTGTTGATGTGGAGTAGTGTCTTGGGCTAGTATATCCATATTTTCCATATTCCCTATGATATTGTGAGTAACTATTACTGTATTTTGCCCTTCCTTGGCTTTGTAACTCTTTTTCTGGTTTTTATTACTATTGTTGCTTCCTTATTCATCATCCCCAATATTAATATTGACGTTATTTTTGTTATTGCCCTTCCCTCTTTTACTCATCATAGTGTGCTAATCATCTCTATTACTTGGATGTTCCATTGTACCTCCATTTGCTATTGTTTGCCCATTGTTGTTTGTTACATTTCTTGTTGCACTATTGATATTGTCTATCTCCCTTGAAGCATTTCCCAGAGTCTTTTTCAGTTGATTATAGTTTCCACCCTTTGAGGACTCAAAAATAGAGGATCTTTCATTTCTCAATTCCGGATGTAGCTTTCTGCATTTTTCCTCATGGTGCCCTTGAATCTTAGAGTGGGAACAGGAAGATGGGATTGTTTCATACTATACTTTTTGGGTAATGATTTCCATGTTTCCTTTCTCATTTATGATTTCCATGGTGCCCTTTAAATAGCCATTGAGGAAGGCACTCTTGACGTCCATCTGGTGAACAGTCACTTCCATATAAGCAGCAAAGGCTTTGAGGAGTCTTATTGCATCTAACCTTGCAACTGGAGCAAAGGTCTCATCATAGCCTATGCCCTCCTCTTGGCTATATCCTTGAACCACCTATAACGACCCGGCCGATCGTTTTAAGAATTATGCTTCGATCTCTTATTAACTATTTTCCCCGTGTTTATTTCTACTATTTTGATTTTTCGGGATGTTCAGTTTTGTGTTTCGGAGAGTTTTGGGACACTTAATCCCTAAATGAGAGTTTAAGTTTTGGAAATTTGACCATAGTCGGAACAGTGTGAAGACGACCTCAAAATGGAATTATGATGGTTCCTTTAGCTCCGTTGGGCGATTTCGGGCTTAGAGGCATGTTCGAATTGTGTTTTGGAGGCCCGTAGCTAATTTAGGCTTGAAATGCCGAAAGTTGAATTTCAAAGTTTCCGGGTCGATATTGAGATTTTGATCTGATGGTCGGAATCTAATTCTGAAAGTTGGAATAGCTCCGTAGTGTTGAATGTCACGTGTGTGCAAAATTTCAGGTCATTCGGACGAGGTTTGATAGACTTTTTTATCGAAAGCGTAAATTGAGAGTTTTAGTGTTCTTAGGTGTGAATCCATGGTTATCAATGTTTCAATGTTGTTTTAGGTGTTTTGAGGATTGGTATAAGTTTGCATAGTGGTATAGGACTTGTTCGTACTTTTGTTTGAGGTTCCGGGGGCCTCGGGGTGATTTCGAAGGGTTGTCGGAAAAATTGGAAGTGGTTTGAAGGAGCTGAAGCTGTAGGTGCGAAGCCGTCGAAGCGGTGGTTTATACGTAGAAGTGGAAAGGGGAGAGTCAGCATGGACCGCAGAAGTGGGAGCTTCATCGGAGAAGTAGGAGCTTCATCGCAGAAGCGGCACCGCATCTGCGTAAGGGTAATCGCAGGTGCGGAAGCTGGGCTTTAAGTGAAATTTCACATATGCGACCATGTTCTCGCAGAAGCGAGACTACAGGTGCAGTCCCAGGGCCATAGATGTGGTTTCACTATGCAGAAAAGGGACAGAATCGAGGGTTTAGTTCAAAACTTGGAAAATTTGATTTAGGAGCTTAGGGATTGGCGATTTGGAGAGAGATTTTCACCTGAGTATTTTGGGTAAGTAATTCTTCCTCGGTTTAGACTAATTTCCATGAATCTGCACTTAAATCCATCCTTTAATTTCGAATTTATGGTGGAAAATTGCCTAGACCTAACAATTGAGTTTAGATCACAATTTTGATATTGGATTGGAGTAATTTTTATATATACAAACTTGTGAGAGTATGAGGATTCAGAATTTGTAAATTTCACCCGATTCCGAGATGTGGGCCCGAGGTGCATTTTGGTCATTTTATCTAATTTCGTGTATTAGCTTAGAATTTCTTTGTAGAATCAGTTACTTGAAGTGTTATTTACATTGTGCAGTTGATAGAATAGATTTGGGCCATTTGGAGTCGAGTACTCTTGGAAAGAACGATTTCGAGTTGATTTTGAGCCAGTTCGACATAAGTGGCTTGCCTAACCTTGTGTGGGGTACCGCCCCCTTAGGATTTGTTATTATTGTTAATTGAAATGCCTTTTACGTGAGGTGACGAGTTCGTACTTAAGCTAATTGTTGGAAAATCCGATTTTCATTAAGTAATTACTAGTATGTTTCCTAACCTGTTTTTATTACTTGTACTTTAAGCATGTTGTTAGCTTAGGAAAGCATGTCTAAGTGATTTAGTTGCTTTATTTGCTCAAACTGCTTTACCTAAATTATGTGCAACATGCTAGGCTAGAATTACTTGTTTGCCTTAATATGAAACTGACATTTGCTGAATATTTTTCCTGTTGTTGTTGTGTATTTACATTGGGACTACGAATGTGGTATTTCGGTAGCTCCCCATTGTCTGTTTATTTGGGACTATAGATGTGGGATTCCGATAGATCCCCCTGCACAGTTATATAGATATACAGGACGGCACCCGGTAGATTCCCCCAGTACTGGGTATTTTTATTTGGGACTATAGATCGGGATTCCGGTAGATCCCTGCGCACTATGAGTTGGACTACAAGACGGTATCCCAGGAGATCCACTGAAATATGTATATTTGGGACTACAGGACGGTATCCTGGGAAATTCCCGGTTGTTATTTTTGGTGTTGAGCTGTATTTCTTTCTATGTTTACTTTTCCTCTATAATAGTTGTTGTTGTCCTTCATATCCTATGTTACTTTTACTGTTGTACTTATTTATACTGATTTTATTCTACAATGTTAAACCTTATATTTTATTTAACCTCAATAGGGCCTTGAACTTCCTCATCACTACCCGGCCGAGGTTAGGCTTGGCACTTACTGAGTACCGTTGTAGTGTACCCATGCCCTTTTGCGCATGTTTTTCATGTGCAAATCCGGGTACATTGACTCAATCCTATCACCCTTGAGGCGAGGTGGCTGTTCCAGAGATTTCGAGGTATATCTGCCGCGTCTGCAAACCGAGGAGTCCCTTTCTATTCTCTCTTTTAAGTATTAGCCCTTCTATATTTCTTTTCTTTGTTAGATATTTTAGAGTTAGACACTTGTATACATTCAAAGGCTTGTGGTTTTATGAGATTCCAGGTTTTGGGAAATGTTGTTAGTTTTGAGAAGTTGTATTGTATATGCTGAGCGGCATTTTAAATACTATTTCATTCGGTTATTTTGGTTTTTAATAATTTCTTCCGTAAGTTTTATTTATTTTCTGTATTTTTTAGGCTTACCTAGTCATAGAGACTAGGTGCCATCACGACAGTTCATGGACGGCGAACTGGGGTCGTGATAAGTTGGTATCAGAGCTCTAGCATCATAGGAGTCTTGAATCACAAGCCGATTTATTAGAGTCTCACGTATCGGTACGGAGACGTCTGTACTTATCTTTGAGAGTCTATGTAACTGTTAGGAAAATTCCACTTCATTTGATTTCCTTGTTGTGCAAGATTTTGATATCACAATTCTAAAATCCTATCTTCTATTTTCTCACAGATGGTAAGGACACGTGCTACCCGAGATGATCAGGCACCCGCGCCCCTACTACAGCCATCAGAGGCCGGGTCCGGGGTAGAGGCCGAGGACATGCTCGTGGTGGAGCCAGAGCACCCGCACGAGCTGCCACCGAGGTAGCACCAGTAGTTCTTGCCGGAGTCCAGGCACCTAATACGCCTACTGCTACTACTACTCTAGCACTTCAGGAGACTCGTGTGCAGTTCATGAGCATGTACACCATTTTGGCTCAGGCAGGGTTGTTTCCCCTTGCTGCAGCCACATCTCAGGCCGGGGGAGGAGCAGTGACTCCTGCCGCCCGCACTCCTGAGCAGTGAGTGAATGTTGATAAGGTCCCAAAGATTATTTCGGTACAAACTGTAGTCCCAGGTTAGTTCGAGGACAAGGCAGCGACTTCAGAGGATGAGCAACGGAGACTGGAGACGTTCAAGAAGTATGATCCCCCAGTATTCAGTGGCTTAGCATCAGATAATGCCTTGGGATTTCTGGATGAGTGCTACCGTATTTTCCGTACCATGGGTATGTCAGGATCGAGCGGGGTTTCCATCCCTACTTTCCAGCTCTGAGGAGTCGCCTATGAGTGGTGGCGCATCTATGAGTTAGATAGTCCGGATGAGGCATCTTCCCTGACTTGGACTCAGTTTTTAGATACGTTCCTGAGGGACTATGTTCCTCAGAGCCTCAGGGACGCATGGCGTAGAGTTTGAGCATTTGTGCCAGGGTACTATGGTTGTCTTTGAGTATGCTGTATGTTTTACCAACTTGGCTAGACATGCACTAGCCTTTGTTTCTACTGTTCGTCGGTTCATTGAGAGGCTTATTCCCAGCATCAGGTGTAGCATAGCTTGCAAGTTGGAGATGGATATTCATTATCAGCAGGTGGTGAACATTGCTAGGAGGATTGAGGGTATGCGTGCTAGGGATAAAGAGGAGAGGTAGGCCAAGAGTTCTTGAGAGTCGGGCCATTATTTTTGTGTCCGTGCCCCAGCTGTAGGTCAATATGGTAGGGGTTATATGAGTCACCCCGATCATTCAGCTTTTCCAGCAACCAGTAGTATTCCAGCTCCTCCTAGGCCTTAGGAGCCTTATTATGCACCCCTAGTATCTACTGCACCTCCTGCGCGGGGTGTTTTCAGTGGTCAGTCTAGCAGACCTGGCCCAAGCTAGTCACAACCACCATGTCCTCCCAGAGCTTGTTTTGAGTGTGGTGATACATGCCATATGGTGAGGGATTGCCCCAGACTTAGGAGGGATGCACCTCCACAGACTTCTCAGCCACAACATACCCCGCAAAGTTTTCAGGCTATGATTACATCACCAGTTGCTACCCCACTTGCTCAGCCAGCTAGAGGTGGAGATCCGGGAGGTATAGGTCTCCCTAGAGGGGGAGGCCAGGCCAGATACTATGCCCTTCCTGCCCGTACCGAGGCTGTTACCTCTGATTCTATCATCACATGTATTATACTGGTTTGTCACAGAGATGCATCGGTGCTATTCGATCTAGGCTCAACTTATTCTTATGTGTCTTCTTATTTTTCTCCGTATTTGGGTGTATCTCGAGATTCTTTGAGTTCCCCCATTTATATTTCTACTCCAGTAGAAGATTTTCTTGTTATGGATCGCATTTATCGATGTGTTTGGTTGCTCTTAGTGGTTTTGAGACCAAAGCCGATTTATTGTTACTCAACATGGTAGATTTTGAAATTATCTTGGGCATGGACTGGTTGTCGCCCCATTATGCTATTCTTGATTGTCACGCCAAACCCGTGATGTTGGCTATGCTAGGTGTACCGCATGTTGAGTGGAGGGGTTCTTTATATCACACTCCCAGTAGAGTTATTTCTTTCCTTAAGGCTCAACGTATGGTTAAGAAGGGGTATGATGCGTATCTAGCTTATGTGAGAGATGTCAGTATTGATACCCCTTCAGTTGATTTAGTTCCAGTAGTACAGGATTTTCCTGATGTGTTTCCAGCTGATCTTCCGGGCATGCTGCTTGATAGAGATATTGATTTTGGCATTGATTTATCGCCGGGCACTCATCCCATTTCTATTCCTACATATCGTATGGCTCCTCCTGAGTTAAAGGATCAGTTACAAGATTGCTTGATAAGGGTTTTATTCGGCCCAGTGTATCACCTTGGGGTGCTCCTGTCTTGTTTGTGAAGAAAAAAGATGGTTCTATGCGTATGTGTATTGATTATCGCCAGTTGAAAAAAGTTATAGTGAAGAGTCCTTATCCTTTACCTCGTATTGATGATATATTTGACCAACTTCAGGGCGCACGAGTGTTTTCTAAGATTGTCTTGCACTCAGGTTACCATCAGTTGAAGATTCGGGAGACAGATATCCCGAAGACTGCTTTTAGGACTCGATATGGTCATTATGTGTTCCTTGTCATGTCATTTGGCTAACCAATGCCCCGGCAGCCTTTATGCATTTGATGCATAGTGTGTTCCGGCCGTATTTTGACTTGTCCATCATTGTCTTTATTGATGATATTCTGGTGTATTCCCGAAGTCAGGAAGATCATGAGAAGCACCTGAGGACAGTGCTTCAGACTTTGAGGGAAAAGAAGTTATAAGCAAAGTTCTCGAAATGTGAGTTTTGGTTGGATTCTATGGCTTTCTTGGGTAACGTGGTATCGAGTGAGGGTATACGGGTGGATCCGAAGAAAGTGGAGGTAGTGCAGAGTTGGCCCAGACCATCCTCAGCTACAGAGATCCGTAGTTTTCTTGGCTTAGTGGGTTATTACCGTCAATTTGTTGAGGGGTTTTCATCAATTGCAGCACTTATGACCAGGCTGACCCAGAAGGGTGCTCCATTCCAGTGGGCGAAAGAGTGTGAGGCAAGCTTTCAGAAGCTCAAGATAGCTTTGCTACAGCACTAGTTTTGATATTATCTACAGGTTCGGTGTCTTATACTGTCTATTGTGATGCCTCGAGGATTGTCCTTGGAGCGGTGTTGATGCAGGACGGTAGGGTGATTGCCTACACGTCCAGACAGTTGAAGGTACATGAGAAGAATTATCCAGTCCATGATCTTGAGTTAGCTGCTATTGTTCACGCCTTGAAGATCTGGTGTCATTATTTATTCGGTGTTCTTTGTGAGATTTCTACTGATCATCGGAGCTTTCAGCACATGTTCAAGCAAAAGGATCTTAATTTGCGCCAGAAGAGGTGGTTAGAGTTGCTGAAGTACTATGATATCACTATTCTGTATCACCTAGGCAAGGCCAATATGGTGGCTGATGTTTTGAGTCGCCGGGCAGGAAGTTTGGCTTATTTACCAGCAGCGAAGAGGCCCATGGTGATGGATTTCAGGCCTTAGCTAACCAGTTTGTGAGATTGGATATTTCGGATCCCAGTCGAGTTCTAGCTTGTGTGGTTTCTCGGTCTTCCTTATTTGATCGTATCAAGGAGCATTAGTATGATGACCCTCATTTGCTTGTCCTCAAGGACAAGGTTCTGCATGGTGATGCCAGGGATGTGACTATTGGTGATGATGGGGTATTGAGGATGAAAGGTCGGGTTTGTGTACCTAATATTGATGGGCTTCGGGAGTTGATTCTAGAGGAGGACCATAGTTCGCGGTATTCTATCCATCCGGGTGCTGCGAAGATATATCAGCATTTGAGACAGCACTAGTGGTGGAGGCGGATGAAGAAAGATATAGTTGGATTTGTAGCTCGATGCCTCAATTATCAGCAGGTAAAGTATGAGCACCAGAGACCGGGTGGGTTGCTTCAGCAGATAGAGATTCTGGAGTGGAAGTGGGAGAGGATCACCATGGATTTCGTAGTTGGACTTCCTGGGACTTTGAAGAAGTTCGATGCCATTTGGGTGATTATGGATCGGTGGACCAAGTCCGCACACTTCATTTCTATGTGTACTACTTATTCTTCAGAGAGGTTGGAGGAGATTTATATTCGGGAGATTGTTCGTCTACATGGTATTCCAGTTTCCATCATTTCAGATAGATATACTCAGTTCACATCACGGTTCTCGAGGGCTGTTCAGCATGAGTTGGGTACACGGGTGGAGTTGAGCACATCATTTCACCCTCAGATGGACGGACAGTCCGAGCGCACTATTTATATTCTTAAGGATATGCTCAGTGCGTGTGTGATTGAGTTTGGAAGGTCTTGGGATCAGTTCTTGCCATTGGCGGAGTTTGCCTACAACAACAGCTATCAGTCCAGCATTCAGATGGTACCATATGAGGCTTTATATGGTAGGCGGTGTAGAGCCCCCGTGGGTTGGTTTGAGCCGGCTGAGACTAGATTATTGGGTACATACTTGGTTCAGGATGCTTTGGAGAAGGTTAAGGTGATTCAATAAAGACTCCGTACAGCCCAGTCCAGACAGAAGAGTTACGCAGACCGAAAGGTTCGTGATGTTTCCTATATAATTGGAGAGCGGGTTCTACTTCGGGTTTCGCCTATGAATGGCGTTATGAGATTTCAGAAGAAAGGGAAGTTGAGTCTAAGTTTTATTGGCCCTTTTGATATATTGAGGCATGTTGGGGAGGTTTCTTATGAGCTCTCCTTATCTCCCAGCTTGGCGCGAGTTCATCCGGTATTTCATGTTTCGATGCTTCAGAGGTATTACGGTGATCCATCGCACGTGTTAGATTTCAGTTCAGTCCAATTGGACAAGGATCTATCTTATGTTGAGGAGCCAGTGGTAATATTGGACAGGCAGGTTCAAAAGCTGAGGTCAAAGAACATTGCATCAGTAAAGGTTCAGTGGCGGGGTTAGTCGACCGAGGAGGCGACCTGGGAGACCGAGCAGGATATGCGCAACCGTTACCCTCATCTTTTTACTACTTCAGGTATGTCTCTATGTGTCACGCCCCAAATTTCAAGGAGCGCGACCGGCGCTCAACCGAGTAAACCCGACTGAGCAAGCCTGTTAGGTTCCATTCTACCCAAACCAACTCATGATTAATTAGGAGATGGACTCCGTTAACCAGATTTAGTAAGTATTTCATTAACAACTTCCATTCATTTCCATTAGCAACTTAAAACATGATTATCAAAATATTGCAAGTTTATAAATCTTTGCCAAACGTCAATATTTCTACTTTAATTCCCAATACCAAACATCACCCACAACCTATCTACGAAGCCTCTAAATATAACTGGAGAATAATATGGAAATGCCGGCAACAAGGCTCCGGCTATACCTCAAATACAAAATATATAATGAGAAAATGAACAACAGATACATGACATGACCCCGGGATAGAGTGGGGCTCAACAAGTCTGCTGGGAAGAGAATACTGCTATCACTGACCGATGTCGCTCGCTGTGGAACAACCTGTATCATAAAATGATACAGCGCCCCCGACAAAAGGGGTGTTAGTGCCATTAAATAGCACTAGTATGTATAACTAAACACCATCTAATTAGAAAGAACTGTCAAACAAGAATAAAGAAATCATTAAGGTAAATGAAAAGCTTTAACAATCACCACATCATCAAATCAAAGAATCATATAATTTTCATATTATGTTTCCAAAATCTTTAGCTGGGGCATTCCACACTATTCATCATTTGTTTCCAATACCACCACTATCATGAGCGGAGTCCGATCTCGACTTGATCGGCTAGGTCACCTCACTCGAGGCATACATTCCAATCATAATCTCACCTTTCCTTTTACTTTTCGAAATTCATTCATAATACCACCACTTTCTTGAGCGGAGTCCGATCTCGGCCCGATCGGCTAGGCCGCCTTGCCAAGGCATTGTTCCCTTCAGATTAATCATAATACCACCGCTTTCTTGAGCGGAGTCCGATCATGATCCGATGGGCTAGGTCGCCTCATTTGAGACATATACCTCAATCACAATTTCATCCTCAATTTCCGAAATTCAATATCAGCACAATACCACCATGTGTGCGGCATGGTGTCCGATCACGACCCGATCGGCTAGGCCGTCTTACCAAGACATTGTTCTTTTCTCATTAGTCATCTCATTTCAATCTTTATTTCACATATATCAATTCCTAGGCAGTTGGGGCCAAAATTATCGTATCATACTTGGCACTAGGCCACATTTCATAACTCAATCTCTTCTTTCTCACATTTCACATCATTTCCACATATTTTACATCAATATCAATTTCAACAACAAGCCATTTAATTCAAGATGACAATTAAACATGAGAGGAACAATGAATCCTCGTTATATACAATATCTCAGAAATCATACACCTCAAGTTTATTAACAGTGAAACTTTAAATACAATGGATTCTTCCAAATCAATAGAGGGGATACACCATCCCGCAATAAAACACACATCAAAGGTATAAGCAAGCAATTACACCAATTGTTCTTGAATCATTCTTTTCCAATCATGACAATATACAATTTCAACATCAAAGTATGTAACAACTCGTATCACATTAGATGTACACATAAGCAAAGACATTGTCTCGAATAGCCACTTGTGGCATAAATTGTATATAAAGCCTTTAAGGCACTTTATTAATGAAATCATTTATGGAAAGCAAAGTCGAGGCTCATTTCATAATCTGTTTCATATTTTCTCATGTCATAGGCATCACCAGGTACAATTATAATTCAAGTTCTCGGCACATTGGCCACATTCTATTTCCCAAATTCATTTTATCACTTCCAACATCTCTATACATAGAGTATTTCACATAGTTTGGCATAATATATGCAGCTAAAATCTCAATTTAAACTTGACTTGAAGTCTAGGAATTTTATCACCTAGTTCACATTCTTCACATATCCTCATTTACCAAGAATAACATATTAAACACATTGAGGTACATCTTTCACATATATTCTTGCAACACCCAAATCCATTGAAATAATGAATACTACATAAATCAAATTCCGGACTTACAACATACGCAGGGACACCATGGGAGCTCAATTTCTAAGAAAAGGGAGCTTTAGCTATACATACCTCAAAGAGCTTTTCCTTAAGTTACTACAACATTCCAGAAATTCTAGCAATCCCAATCTACTTTGAGACATAGCAAAATTGAACACAAATTAGGAAGATATTCATAATTCTAGCTCATTTGAGCATTTTATCAAATACTAGTTGAGCATCTTGATTTCAAATCTCTTTTACAAGATTTCCTTCATTCCCTAACCCAATCTTTACTTATTTATGTTCAATAATCTTCCCATAAACCTAAATTGTACAAGCATGTATACAAAATACTAATACACCCAAGAATCATACCTCAATACCCCATCTTATACCCCAAACTCGAAATTAAAGTCTAGGGTATAGAACTTTACCTCTTAGATGAAGAACTTGAAGGATTTCTTGTTGGATTTCAAGGACTGGACAAGATTTTTGATGAACAAGGCACTTGAGTTTCTTCCTCTCTCTAGAATTGCTCTTCCCTCTCTCTAAAAGCTCCAGAAAATCCCAAAATAACAAACCCCAAACGAGTTAAATGAAATGGGGTTCGGGTCTTAAAAACCTATTTTTTGTACTGCCACGCCGCGTGGGGCGCCGTGGGGCACGGGGCGTTAGTGAAAAATGTGTCTGGAAATGAAATTTCAGACCATACTGGAATTACTACTGGCGCGGCGCGCCGGGCGCCGCATGGGTCGCCGCGGTAGTGCAATTTTCTGCGTTGCTTTGGTAATTTGGTCATAATTTTATGTAGGAATGTACGAATGACAAACGGTTTGACGAGTTGGAAACTAGACTCAAAGAACTTTAATATAATAGGTTGTTCATCACATA
The DNA here is from genome assembly GCA_026770625.1 of Nicotiana glauca. NCBI lineage: Eukaryota > Viridiplantae > Streptophyta > Magnoliopsida > Solanales > Solanaceae > Nicotiana > Nicotiana glauca. Next base: position 53,721 of record MU720990.1, read on the forward strand.
AAACCATATACATATTTATATAAGCTCGTTCAAAGTGGGGGCTTGTGCGAACTCATTTGAAATTTTAGCATGTTATGAACTTTTCCAATTTTCCTTAGACTTAGGCCTTTCCTTGGACCCCAAATTACTTACCATAAGACTTGTACACATATTTACCAAATCCAATTGATGTAAACCATGTTGATAGCACATAAAATATTATAATTAGCCTACATAGCACCCCGAAAGCATAATTTACTTAGCGAAATTTTTCGGGGCCTTACATTCTCCCCCCCTTAGGATCATTCATCCTCGAATGAGGAGTTGAGTCCGACTTAAATGCGTAACATAATGAATTTCTTTCTAACCTACGTCAAGTGCCTAAATTTTGACTAATTCCCAAATTTTTTTCAAAAATTTCGGCAGAGTCTCCTTTGTAACTCGGCCTATCCACCTGTCAGAGAGTCACCAAAACCATCCTGTAAACACTTCCACAACTCGACAAAGTACCATAATGTATATATCAATAACAAGAACTTCGGCATTATAAGCACCACATTATTACGATGATACCTGAACATGGACTGCATATTTGTTTTAAAATCATAACACCTAGAAGGTATCTTTCAAGTCAAAACCAATTGCTATACAATGAAGAGAGAATACCCTATTTCCACATCACTCTCGACCTTCATTGTGGCCTCTTATAATTACAAATTTTGCCATAACATTTTCACAGATACAGTCTCCACCCCCAAAATTACCTAACAAGGATGAAAAATAGATACCCTTTATAAGCCAACTATCCCATGCCTCCACCTTTAGCAATTTCCATCGAATTGATGCACAAAGGATCTTCAACTACCTTCTTAGACATAGACATGTTAAAATACAAAATATATGGGGAACAACTATGGGGAAACTTCATATTTCTAGTGCAGCCTAATGTAATGTACACTTATGCAACCTTCACTATCAACTCACATAACATCTTCATGGGAAAATATTGGGAATAATATGTTCGTCCCTCCTAAATCCCAAATCTCTACGCGAACACCCACAATAAACCTTTGACGACTCTCAACGATTACACCAAGATGTGCTATCATAAACTGATGATAATATTACATATCGAATATATGGGATCACACAAGGATACTTCCTCTTCGACATGTTTGAACCTTCAATACCTAATAGACTTAATACAATAAGGAGCAACGGAGTTCAAGATCGGGCTGGAGTTATCCAGGAATTTCGTTAATGAGCTGAGTAGTATACTTTCTGAGGTTATATGCTAAGAGACAGGAGAATTTTTATTAATGATGCCGATATGGTTATTCATTGTGACGACATCAACTATTACACAAATGAGGCATAAGGGTAAGTAGTACATTGGAAATAGGAATCATTTAAGGAGGAACATTCAAGTACATGACCCAGTCATTTCCTAGTATGAAGGGAAGATTAATTTATACTCTGGCACCTTGAATGCGATATGGGATTCAAAATACATGAAGTGGAATTACACTCCTGACGTTAGCTGATACAAGGAATCTATGCCATAAGCCCATAAGGATGAAAATGAAGTTAAAACACTTCTGAGATTATCATAATTCAACAGCTTAACCCTCCATGACAATTGACCTTATATGAGAGAACTAAAGGTACGACAACTTGTCTTCCAAATCAATATGCTCATGATATGTGCAAAAATCTGAAGGCATCTAATCTCTCCCTTTCACGAGTAAAACCACATAGCTAGGACATCTAAATGTTGGGATGAAATCACGTATTCGTTAGAGGGGTTCTAATGGTTAACATGATGTTCTGGGGAGAAAGACAAATAACACTCCTATCCAATCAAGGAGGTGCAATACCAAGGGTAGAAAAACTCCCCTCACATAACAATGATACAGTCAATTATTCTAGAAGTCGAGTGAGCAGAAGGCCATGTAACCCATCCAATCCGACCTATTTAAGACTTTTAGGAAGGGGACACACTTTGGTTTGAAAATCTTGGCAGTTGCGGCATGCTATCAACCCTTAATGAACTTGAAGTGAGGTGGGAACCCAATGAGATAGTATAAATAATTATGGAAGGTTTGCAAATGTTCATAATGAGTTCTCTATAGATTTTGACTTGAGAAATACCCAGATTCTAACAAATAATAGAAAACAGGAGAAACGGACGTTATGCTACGATAACCTCCAAAGGTGTGCTTGGTCTTGACGGAGAGCCTAGTAAGGGTCCTCATGAGAAAGGAAGTGTTACAATGACTCATAGAAAGACATGTTCTCTTATGGTTATCAAGCATGTATTGGGAAACTAGCACATTGAATTCACTAACCAAGGAACAAAATTATCACATGTTGTGGAGGTATAAGAAGAAAGTAAACATTTGACACGAGTTGAACATGATTATGCTATATCAACTACTATGCTGCAATACACAACCACGTCACGGCCAACCACAATACTAGGAACAAAGTGAGCTTCTTACTAAAAAGTGATCATAGTGGACATGAAAGTCATACGGAGATAGGCAAACAAAAGATCTTCATGTGACAGATTCGTAAAAAATCTCAAATTTCTCGGAAATTATATACTAACAAGCGACCCCTCCATTTGACATGTACACATGTGATATGGGGTGGGATATGATCTCGTGTTACTAGACAATGAAAAGGTTTCATGATGATACTTGCAAGAGGGTAGAGTTACTCTTCAAATCATAGAAGCCATATACACCAGTGAGAAAAAGAGTGACTCGAGAAGGATCACAACTCTGGGGTGCTTTGCATGAAACTTGACACCACATGTACAAACTTTATGATGGTGCATGTATAGGCACAAGGGATCAGATGTTGTCCATTTAGATAAAACGTTTCTGTAAGAAATTCATCGGGAATAGTCCATTGTTGAGAATTTAGGAAAAGCAAGTGGGAAGTATCAATAGTGTTATTACTCAATTCAGGAAAATAATTATAGAGCTCAATTCCATAGGAAGGTGTAAGTAAGAGAACTGTGATCGAGAGACTTTGTGAATAATATGTCTCATTCAAAGAGCAGGTACATGAAATGTTTTGTGATTTAGATTCTTTTTAAGAACATATCTATACAGGCTCCCAATATAGATGTACGTACATAATAAGGTGAAGCATATGGCGTTTAGAATGACGTACTAATGGGTCACATACCTGGTGACTCTAGATTGGCGGGGCAGTGCCTTAACTGATGCACCCCGACTTCTTATCTGTAACATAAATTGGTAACACAGTGATATACTACATGATCTGGTGGTGCAGTGACATTAATAGGAACAAGGGTACTCCCCTTAGCAACAAGTTCTACCAATCCCTTCATGTCTCAACACATTCTCCTAACAAGTCCCTGGGCAATCCACTCGGACTCAATGGGGGGATCAATCCCTCATTACATGCTTCAAATTCGCTTTGATACCAATCTTGAGAGTAAGACTTAGAGAGAAAATCAGCTCCCTATCTTGAGCTATATCGCACGATCTGGAGTATCAAGAAGGGTGAAATTCCTAAATGTCCCAATGGCTTCCAACTTATAGATGTGGTCGACAGCACACCGATAAGAAGGACTCTAATAGACACAGCTACGAGACATCCTAGGACACTTTAAAACCTTAGGCTCTGATACCAAGTTTGTCACGCCCCAAAATACGAGGAGCGCGACCGGCACTCAACCGGAGTAAACCCGACTGAGCAAGCCTGTTAGGTTCCATTCTACCCAAACCAACTCATGATTAATTAGGAGATGTACTCCATTAACCAGATTTAGTAAGTATTTCAATAACAACTTCCATTCATTTCCATTAGCAACTTAAAACATGATTATCAAAATATTGCAAGTTTATAAATCTTTGCTAAACGTCAATATTTATACTTTAATTCCCAATACCAAATATTACCCACAACCTGTCTACGGAGCCTCTAAATATAACTGGAGAATAATATGGAAATGTCGGCAACAAGTCTTCGGCTACATCTCAAATACACAATATATGTTGAGAAAATGAACAGAAGATACATGACATGACCCCGGGATAGAGTGGGGCTCACCAAGTCTGCTGGGAAGAGAATACTGCTATCACTGGCCGATGCCGCTCGCTGTGGAACAACCTGTATCATAAAATGATACAGTGCCCTCGGCAAAAGGGACGTCAGTGCCGTTAAATAGTACTAGTATGTATAACTAAACACCATCTAATTAGAAAGAACTATCAAACAAGAATAAAGAAATCATTAAGGTAAATCAAAAGATTTAACAATCACCACATCATCAAATCAAAGAATCATATAATTTTCATATTATGTTTCCAAAATCTTTAGTTTGGGGCATTCTACACTATTCATCATTTGTTTCCAATACCACCACAATCATGAGCGGAATCCGATCTCGATCCGATCGGCTAGGTCACCTCACTCGAGGCATACATTCCAATCATAATCTCACCTTTCCTTTTACTTTTCGAAATTCATTCATAATACCACCAATTTCTTGAGCGGAGTCCGATCTCGGCCCGATCGGCTAGGCCGCCTTACCAAGGCATTGTTCCCTTCTGATTAATCATAATACCACCATTTTCTTGAGCAGAGTCCGATCACGACCCGATCGGCTAGGTCGCCTCATTTGAGACATATACCTCAATCACAATTTCATCCTCAATTTTCGAAATTCAATATCAGCACAATACCACCATGTGTGCGGCATGGTGTCCGATCACAGCCCGATTGGCTAGGCCGTCTTACCAAGACATTGTTCTTTTTTCATTATTCATCTCATTTTAATCTTTATTTCACATATATATTAATTCCTAGGCACTTGGGGCCACAATTATCGTATCATACTTGGCACTAGGCCACATTTCATAACTCAATCTCTTCTTTCCCACATTTCACATCATTTCCACATATTTCACATCAATATCAATTTCAACAACAAGCCATTTAATTCAAGATGTCAAGTACACACATGAGAGGAACCATGAATCCTCGGCATATACAATATCTCAGAAATCATACACCTCAAGTTTATTGACAATGGAACTTTAAACACAATGGATTCTTCCAAATCAATAGAGGGGATTCACCAACCCGCAATAAAACACACATCAAAGGCATAAGCAAGCAATTACACCAATTGTTCTTGAATCATTCTTTTCCAATCATGATAATATAAAATTTCAACATCGAAGTACGTAACAACTCGTATCACATTAGATGTACACATAAGGAAAGACATTGTCTCGAATAGCCACTTGTGGCATAAATTGTGTATTAAGCCTTCAAGGCACTTTATTAATGAAGTCATTTATGGAAAGCAAAGTCGAGGCTCATTTCATAATCTGTTTCATATTTTCTCATGTCATAGGCATCACCAGGTAAAATTATAATTCAAGTTCTCGGCACATTGGCCACACTCTATTTCCCAAATTCATTTGATCACTTCCAAAATCTCTATACAAAGAGGATTTCACATAGTTTGGCATAATATATGCATCTCAAATCTCAATTTAAACTTGACTTGAAGTCTAGGCATTTTAGCACCTAGTTCACATTCTTCACATATCCTCATTTACCAAGAATAACATATTAAACACATTGAGGTACATATTTCACATATATTCTTGCAACACCCAAATCCTTTGAAATAGTGAATACTACATAAATCAAATTCCGTACTTACAACATACGCAGGGATACCATGGGAGCTCAATTTCTAAGAAAAGGGAGTTTTAGCCATACATACCTCAAAGAGCTTTTCCTTAAGTTACTACAACATTCCGAAAATTCTAAAAATCCCAATCTACTTTGAGACATAGCAAAATTGAACAAAAATTAGGAAGATATTCATAATTCTAGCTCATTTGATCATTTATCAAATACTAGTTGAGCATCTTGATTTCAAATCCCTTTTACAAGATTTCCTTCATTCCCTAATCCAATCTTTACTTATTTATGTTCAATAATCTTCCCATAAACCTAAATTGTACAAGCATGTATACAAAATACTAATACACCCAAGAATCATACCTCAACACCCTATTTTATACCCCAAACTCGAAATTAAAGTCTAGGGTATAGAACCTTACCTCTTGGATGAAGAACTTAAAGGATTTCTTGTTGGATTTCAATGATTGGACAAGATTTTTGATGAACAAGGCACTTGAATTTCTTCCTCTCTCTAGAATTGCTCTTCCCTCTCTCTAAAACCTCTAGAAAATCCCAAAATAACAAACCCCAAACGAGTTAAATGAAATGGGGTTCGGGTCTTAAAAACCCATTTTTTGTACTGCCGCGCCGCGTGGGGCGTCTCGGGGCACGGGGCGTCAGTGCAAAATATGTCTGGAAATGAAATTTCGGACCATACTGGAATTACTACTGGCGCAGCACGCCGGGCGTCGCATGGGGCGCCACGGTAGTGCAATTTTCTGTGCTGTTTTGGTAATTTGGTCAGAACTTTATGTAGGAATGTCCGAATGATGAACGGTTTGAAGTGTTGGAAACTAGACTCAAAGAAATTTCATATAATAGGTTAGTCATCACATAAGCCCATATACATATTTATAAAGGCTCGTTCAAAGTGGGGGCTTGTGCGAACTCATTTGAAATTTTAGCCTATTATGAACTTTTCCAATTTTCCTTAGACTCAAGCCTTTCCTTGGACCCCAAATTACTTACCATAAGACTTGTAGACATATTTACCAAATCCAATTGATGTCCACCATGTTAATAGCACATAAAATATTATATTTAGCGTACGTAGCACCCCGAAAGCATAGTTTACTTAGCAAAATTTTTTGGGGCCTTACACTATGCTCGTTCGAGGACAAACGAATGTTAGTGTGGGATGATGTAACGACCCATATGTTAGTTTTAAGAATTTATGCCTTGATCCCCTATTAACTGCTTTCCTCGTGTTTATTTCTGCTGTTTTGATTTGCCGGGATATTCGGTTTTGAGTTTCGGAAGTTTTCGGTCACTTAATCCCTAAATGAGAGCACAAGTTTTGGATATTTTATCGTAGTTGGAACAATGTGAAGACGGCCTCCTAATGGAATTTCGATGGTTCTATTAGCTCCGTTGGGTGATTTCGGGCTTAGAGGCGTGTTCAAATTGTGTTTTGGAGGTCCGTAGCTAATTTAGGCTTGAAATGCCGAAAGACGAATTTTGAAGTTTCCGGTTCGATAGTGAGATTTTGATCCGAGGGTCCGAATGGAATTTTGGAAGTTGGAATACCTCCGTAGTGTTGAATGTGACGTGTGTGCAAAATGTTAGGTCATTCGAACGAGGTTTGATAAACGTTTTGATCGAAAGCGTAAATTGAGAGTTTTGAAATTCTTAGGCGTGAATCCATGGTTAATTCGATGTTTAGATGTTGTTTTAGGTGTTTTGAGGATTGGTATAAGTTTGGATAGTGGTATAGGACTTGTTCGTATTTTTGTTTGAGGTCCCGGGGGCCTCGGGGAGATTTCGGAGGGTTGTCGGAAGAAATGGAAGTGGTTTGAAGCAGCTGAAGCTACTGATCTCTGTCATAACCGCACCTGCGGTTGGGATCCGCAGGTCCGGAGCCGCAGAAGCGACAGTGTCAACGAAGAAGCGGAAACTGGAGAGTCAGCAAGGACCACAAAAGCGGGAGCTTCACCGCAGAAGCGGCACCGCGTCTGTGTAAAGGTAACCGTAGGTGCGGAAGCTGGGCTTTAAGTGAAATGTCGTAGATGCGACCATGTACTCGCATAAGCGGGGCTACGGATGCGGTTTCACTAGGCATAAAAGGGACAGAATCGAGGGTTTAGTTCAAAGCTTGGAATATTTGATTTGGGAGCTCAGGAATTGGCGATTTGGAGAGAGATTTTCACTTGGGTCTTTTAGGTAAGTCATTATTGCTCGGTTTAGACCAATTTCCATGAATCTACACTTAAATCCATCCTTTAATTTCGAATTTATGGTGGAAATTGGGGGAAAATTGGAGAAAGTTCCTAGACCTTTTTTTTTGGCAATTCGCTAGGCAAGCGCCTAGGGCTAGTTTTTTTATTAAAAAAGAAAAGAAAAATACAACAATTAGGAAAATTACAAATAAGGGGGATAATAGCACCGGTATTATTACCCATATAACACAAACCGGGCTAAACCTTACCTTACTAATCCTATTGAGGCTTGCAAATCTCGCCTACTAACAAGCATGTAAAAAATATGAACTTGAAAGGACCAAGTATTCTGTGATCATCACAGAGTTTATAACATACTCTTTGATAATATTACAGATAAGGATACTAAGAAAGTGGTAAAATAAAATATAGTACCAATTTGATTTTTGCCCCTTCTTTTCAAAACTTGTAAAATCTTCAATTTTTAATTCTTTGTCACTTTCCTCAACCATGTGTAAAATGTATTCAAAAATCATCATTTCCTTTTTGAATGGTTGGACCCTGAAGTAGTAGTTGGGGCAGCCTGCTTTTGTTTGGCAACTCTCATTGGAAGTCGCCTAGCAATACCTTCCTCACTCGCCTTGTCGTCCCAGCTTTCATCTCTTGTACGAATGTTGTCATTTGGTCCGATGCGCGTAGGTGATAAATCCTTTGGATCATCCTCTACTACTAAATTTAAGTCTCTCACCAAATTCACAGATTTTGGAGCATGGGCACTCAGCATTGATTCCAAATACATTCTCTCATTGTGTGACATAAATTGAATGTTTGTAACAATTTGCTTCTGTCCAGATATTGGTGATGTGACTGGTTGATCACCTATAGGACTATCAGTTGGGAAAAAATGCTCTGTAGATGTTGCTGCATGTCGACCATAAGTATGGATACCATCTGGTATGAACTGTAGCCTGTTTTCATCCTTCTGCTGCTGCACTGATTCAGCGTTAATGCCAATTTGCTGCTGTCCATTTGATCTGTTACTACTGCTGTACCACCAACAGTTGGTGTAGAAGCTGGATTATTAAGCTTCTTCTGTTTGGTATGTGATGCTGTAGCATGCCTTGAGCTTCCTGTTGGCAAATTTCTGGGCAGAAACAATGGAGCATTACCGTTCAATTTGCTCTTGGGAGTAGCTGCTCCATCAGGTTTTGACATTGTTGTTGAATCTATCTCATTATCTGCAAAAGTTTCCCAATTCTCCTCTTCTTCATACTCAGCTCGATCTGCCCATGTTTTTGGCAATGTTCGAGCAGCATCATTTTATGCACTGCATGTGTGTGAGCTTCCTTACACGATTGTGTAGCTGCTGTTGCTTTTTTCATATGGGCTCGATCACCAGCAGTAGGAACAATATCTTCAAGGGCTACTCCTTTACCATCTGATTCACAACCAGCTGCGTAAGGTCGATCTACAACTGTACATGAAGGAGTTCCAAAATCCACTTTTGTAGTCAATGCACCAGTAGGTGTCAAAGCTCCAGGTGCAGCTTGCTCAAGATTTTGTATTTTTTTGAATCGAGCCACTATATTATTTATGAACTGATGTTGCTTTTCACTGCCTGGGGAGTTAGATATCTTAGTTGGTGAAGCTAAATCTTGTTCAAACTACTGTATGTTCTTCTGACCATCATTGTTCACATTGTCAAGAGCATCAAAAGGATTTGAACGTTTTCGCACACCTGGGTTGGCTCTTGCATTGTGCAACATATTTTTGCTGTTTGGAGTGGCTTTTTTGCTGGAAATCCTTGTCCAGTTATCTTGAATAAAAGGCTGCCCAGGTTCCTTTGTATCTTGTCCAGCATTAGTAGATGCTGAAGCAAATTCAACTCGAAATAATGCAGCATTAGATACATCTACAGCATTATATGCACCCTCCAAATAAACTCGAGCAGCAACTGTTGGTGTTAAAATGTGCTCATGGTCAATATCTGCTCCTGATGGTGTTACAACACCAGTAGCTGCACCTTCCAAAACAACAAAATCACCATAAGATGTCTTTGGATCTGCTACTGGAGCTATTACCACTCCTTTGCCATCAGCTGATTGCTGCAAAGTGTCTAGCTGAGCATTAACTACACCAGTTCTTGGTTGCTCTAACTCTGCTACTGCTGCATTCTTGTTGGTAGTTAAAGCTCGAACAGTTTCATCTGCACACTCCAACACTTCAGTACCTACATGCTCTTGCGTTTCGTGATTCACTACTGTAGCATTAAGATCAATTGGTTTTTTAATACCATTTACAGCAGTAGGATGCCCCTTATCGATTTGCACCTCCTCAGTAACCCTGCTTACAACTGCTTCAACTGGAGCTGAATTAATCCCATTAACAACAGTTGTATGTTGCACCTTCATATTATCTGATCCTTGACGAGCAGCATGTGATTTTTTACCACTATTATTTGGTGATTCCAAGCCTTTTGCTTCAGCAACATTCCTTAATTTTTTGGCATCCAAAATTTGTCTCAAATCTCCTTGAAATTTTTCTCCAGCATTTTCAAGATCACGATCATCTAGAACCAAACCATGTGAAACATTATCTACAGGCAGAATTTCAGTGTTTGATTGTAACTTTGTTGTACGCTTTTTCAGAATCAAACGACAATCATCCTCATCATAGCCTTGATGTTTTTAATAGGTGCAATAACTGGGCAAGTTGTTATAAACAAACATCTGAACATGTTCAAACACCTTACCAGTTTTTTCATCCACCAACTTAATCCGCAATTGTTGCGGCAGATTACTTAAAAGATCAAGTTCGACCTTCACTTTTGCTGACTAGGTCTTGATTTCTATTGAGTCGCCTTATCAATAGCGATTGGTTTACCTGCTGCTGAAGCAATGGAAAGCAAAGACTACTTTGCAAATAACATAGGAGGCATATTAGGAAAAGTTATCCATACAAAAGCTTTGCTCGTCTCCTCTTTAGGATTAAAACCAAAGGTCCATGGAAAAATTCTAAATTGTAGTGCTTGCGCTTGTATCGTTAGATAATTAACAGATTTAGAAGTTGCAATAACATAATCATCATATCTATCAAATCTAACCAAGATGTATCTTCTTGCGAGCCATCCAACGAGGCAGCTTCCTTGAGATCCAAGTTGTATGGGCAGCAGTCTTCTAAGTTCTTGCATATCATATTCTTCTTGCGCGAACTTGATTACCAAAGCTTGATGTAGTCCTTCATCCTTGGCAAACTGATTGACTTCTTCCATTGTAAAACTGATCATGGGATCTCCATGGATGACCTTGTAATACCCCATAATTTAACCCGAGGACAAATTGATCATTTAGCTAACCAAAAAAAAAATTAAAAAAAAATGGAACAAAAAGGGCCGAAGCCCACCAGAAACAATCTTGCAACATGCAAAAAGGTTTAGGGGAATGAAGCTAAAAGCTTCAAAGAGAACGAACCACGACAAAGCAACTGAAGAAGGAAATTTCACCTCATAATTGCTACTCGTAAAAGCACTCTTCGACTTAAAGGTCAAATTTTCCCTTCCTTTGATTATACTTGGGTTTGTAGCGATTTCTTTTAATTTTGATCACACTGTTTATGAGATTAAATTAGATATCGAAAGTTTAATACCGATAAGAAATATTATAAGCAACATTATTAGTCAAGTTCCTTCTAATTCACATGATTAATGAGATTGAAAGGTATAGTGAATAGACAATACGAATGCGCTTTAATTAGAAGATAATGAACTGGTTTGGGTTAATTGTAGCATGAGTAGATATAAATTTTCATAGGTCGAGGTAAACAGTAATATTTGCAACTCAAAAGTAGTTTGATTCAACTTATATAGATATGAGAATACCCATGAATAATTAGAATCTTTATTCTGAAATAGGCTAAGTAGCAAACAAGGCGAACCGTATCAAATTAACATTTTTAATAATTTAAGTATATAGTCAAAATGCTTACTTAACCTGTTGTGCTTCTATAAAACCAAAGAGGATATATGATATAGAACTATTAATTTTATTCCTTGCAAAATTTTCAATATATTTAGAAAAGAAGTTGGAAAAAAAAGGTTTGAGATTTGAAAAAAAAAAAAGAAAAGCAAATTTGTGATAGATTATGAAGAAGTAGAATTACTCATAGCTTGGGTAAAATAAGAATAATAATTTGACTAATTGAGAGTCAAATATATAACCCCGATGATTGCGTATTCGAAATTAGCTATGAATTAGACTAAACAAGAAAATTGACGTGAGATCGATATATGTAATTATAGATTGATTGGAGGAATTCGTACGAATTTCTTGAGGAGAAGCATTTAGTATTTCGGTATGAGTACGGTGAGTAGTAATCTTACCATAATTTGTATTTTCATAACCTGCATGGTGTATATATGATTTTTGAAAATAAATTTATTACCGATGCTTTGAAATTGCATGTGGGACGAGTCCTTTACTTGATATGATACCGAATAGTTTACTTGAGATGTTTACCGATTAATCAAAATATTTTCACTGTTAGTAGATATGTTTTACCGTTACTTGAGATGTTACAATTATTTAAAGTATTCTCATTGTTACTAGACATGTTTTACCGTTACTTGAGATATGATTACTGTTACCGAAATAAAATTACAAGATTTGATAAGGAATGATATGCCCTTTATTATTTTGAAAATGCTTTTGTACGAGTATTTACTATTTACAAGAAAGAGTATAAATAGGACGAGACTTTGAAGGATCCCGTAGCTAACGGCAGGTTCGTTAGACCTGGTGCACCTTGTATTTACAGATTACCGATAACCGATTACAGTTATAGCCATCGCTAGTGGGAAGGTAAAACTAGAATACAGTTACCGTTTTCCCTCGAGTAGGGACTTACAGTTATACTTGACTCCTTTTATGAAAGGGTCCACATAGTGATACAGATTACATGATCATTTTCTCAAATCTCCCAAATATAAAGATTTTCTATGACACAGTATTTACCGAGTTTATTACTGAATTGTTAAATTGATTTTGTTACAGGAAACACATGATGAGATTGATTATTATTACCATTTTAAAAAGGGCATTTTATTTTTTGATTATTATGCAAGCATGTTTTCTGACTTGTCCCCAAATAAAAACGGTTGTGGTTAAGGGTTATTACTCACTAAGCTAGCGACTCTTTCCCCACTAAATTTTTTTTCCAAAGACAGCAGTTGACGCAAGCGAGGATTTCATTAATTAGAGCACACAGGTTGAGAATTCTTGGTGAGCCTCGCACTTGTTCGCGAGGGCGGAGATTTTTATCAATTGTTATGGTCGTTTCATTAAACTCTTAGAGTCGCTCCATAGTCAATAATTTAGTGTCATGAGTATTCTTTTGTTAGTATAGTCTTTTGTTGAGTATCGTCCTTTATTATGAAAGTTGGAGGTAAATTAGTATTTCGGGTTGTTAGTGTGTTGATTAGTAATGGTGGAGACTTATTTTGGCTAATTGGTAAGTTGTCAATTGCAAGTTGAATTGTTATTAGGTTGTTTGGTTGCTGATTTGAGACAGGAAATTTTTGGGATGGTCCAAAAACAGGGGAAACTCTGCCCGATTTTCTGTAAAATTACCGATGAGGCTTAGTTGGGAGCACTTTCTCTTAAGCGCCAGTCACGATCCTAAATTGGGTCGTGACAAAGTTGGTATCAGAGTTTAGGCTTTAAGTCCCGAGACATGGAGCAATGTTTAGTAGAGTCTTGTTCATGGGTATGTAGGCGCCCATACTTATGAACTCGAGGTTACTGAACATTTAGGAATGTTTTCCCTTCTTTCATTCTTGATCGGGCATTGAGATAACTTGAGATTGACTTTGGAATATTTCTTTCGCAGATGGCTAGTACACGTACACCCTCATCTGCTGGACGTGGTGCTGGACGTGGTAATACCCGGGGTGGAGGTCAAGTTGGGGTTCCTCAGACTAGAAGACAGACTGCTCCTCAACCTCAAGTCGGGAACATGGGTCAAACCCAAGTTGTTATGCCAAATCCATTGCAAGAGCAGGGAGTTCAGAACGCTCTACCACTAGTGCCAATTGTTGTACCTACTGTTGCCTTACCTGCAGATGCAGTGGCAAGGTTATTGAATGTGTTAGAGGCATTGGTGCCTACTCAGGGCAGAAGTTCAGCTCCTCAGGCTACTTCACAGACACAAGCACCTACACAGACTCAGTCTTTCGAGAATAAGGAAGTATCTCTACACGAGTTCCTGAAATTGAAATCACCAAAATTCACAGGTTCCGATAATTCAGCAGATCCTCAAAGTTTCTTGGATGGGACACTTAAGGCATTACGTGCTCTTGGATGTTCTAGTGAGCCAGCCGTGGAGCTCGCAGCATACAAACTAGAGGATATGGCCAACACATGGTATGCAGCATACAAACTAAAGGATATGGCCAACACATGGTATGAAACAGTATTGCTAGGAAGGCCCGCAGGAGCACCACCACTGACATGGGACGAGTTCACTAATTTGTTCAAGAATCATTTTCTTCCAGATAGTCTGATGCAAAAACATGCTATAGACATTGAGAGATTGGTTCAGACTCCAAATATGGATGTGTCAACATATAACACTAAGTTCTGTAAGCTGGCTATATATGCTCCTCACTTAGTGCCTACCAAAGAAGCTCGAATTTAGAGGTTTGTTGATGGATTGGTTGGTCGTCTATACATTGCAGTAGCCCCACAGATGAAGACTTTATCCTACTCTAATGTAGTCGACCTTGCTAGAAAGATTGAAAACCAGGGACGTGAAGAGCGTGCAGCTAGTGAATTACGTAAGAAGGCCAAGACAGAAGGGGCTTTCAATGGCGGTTTTAGTGAAAATAGAAGAGCAGGAAACCAGGGACAACAACAACAACAGGGTTCTCAGACAGGGATGCACATGTCTTCACAATCCACATACAGACCACGTTACAGACAAGGAATAGGGCACCATCATCTTCTGGACATCGTAATTCTAGGCAGGTATATGCCACTACTCCAGTCTGCCAGACCTGTGGTAGATCACATTTGGGCCAATGTCATCTTTTAACTGGAGAGTGCTTTCGGTGTGTCCAATTGGGACATCACTAGAGGGATTTCCCTCAGCCTCCGAGAAATTTCAACCAGGCTTCTATTCAGTCAGCTTCACCGACTCAGACTACTCGTAATACTTCAAGTGCTACAGGTATAGGAGAAAAAGGTCGAGGTGTTGCAGACCGTGCTACTGTGAACCAAGGACAAGGGAATGCTGGTAGAGGTCAGGCAAGAGTTTTTGCATTTACTAGACAGGATGCTCAAGCATCGAATACAGTGGTTACAGGTATTCTTTCTATATGTTCATTTGATACACTTGCGTTGATTGATCCGGTATCTACTCACTCTTATGTGTCCTCGTACTTTGCTTTGAGGTTTAGTAGACAGCCTGAGCTATTGACTGATCCTTTTCTAGTTGCTACTCCTGTTGGAGAGTCTCTATTAGTTGATACCTATATCGTGCTTGTCAGATTCGGGTTGAGGGTAGAAATACTCTTGCTGACCTTATTGTACTTGATATGATTGACTTCGACATGCTGATGGGAATGGATTGGTTATCTTCTTGCTATGTTATAGTCGATTGTCATGCAAAGATAGTAAGGTTTGAGATACCAAATGAACCCAATTTTATTCTAAGAGGGAGTTAGGTCCCAGAGACTTGCAAAATTGTATCTTTTATGAAAGCTCAACGACTTCTGAAGAAAGGTTACTTGGGTCTCTTAGATATTGTAAATGACACAAGAAAGGAAACAGTTAGTGTAGAAAATGTACCCGTAGAGAGAGAATTTTCTAATGTATTTCCTGAGGAATTACCAGGATTGCCTCTAGTACGAGAAATAGACTTTGGTATTGATTTGCTACCTGACACACAACCCATATCGATACCCCCATATCGAATGGCGCCAGCAGAGTTAAGGGAACTAAAGCAACAGTTACAAGATTTGTTAGATAAGGGTTTTATTAGACCTAGTGTATCACCGTGGGGTGCACCAGTACTGTTCGTAAGGAAGAAAGACGGATCCATGATAATGTGCATTGACTACAGGCAGTTGAACAAGATAACAATACGCAATAAATATCATTTGCCCCGTATAGATAACATGTTTGATCAGTTACAATGAGATGCACACTTTTAAAAGATTGACCTCCGTTCTGATTATCATCAACTTAGAATCAAAGATGAAGATATTTTTAAGACTGCTTTCAGGACTCCATACGGGCACTATGATTTTCTTGCGATGCCTCTCGGACTGACAAATGCTCTAGATGCATTCATGGATTTAATGAATAGGGTGTTCAAGCCGTTTCTGGATAGATTTGTAATAGTATTTATTGATGATATTCTGATATATTCTCGTAGCTAAGGAGAATACGAGGATCATCTCAGGAATGTGTTGCAGACTTTGTGAGAACATCGGCTTTATGCTAAGTTCTCGAAGAGTGAATTCTGGCTAGACTCGGTAGCATTTTTGGGGCATGTTGTATCCAAAGATGGAATTATGGTAGATCCTAAGAAGACTGAAGCTGTGCAGAAATGGCCCAGACCTACTTCTCCTACAGAGATTCGTAGTTTTTTAGGCTTAGCAGGCTATTACAAGCGTTTTGTGCAGGATTTCTCTAGAATAGCAGCGCCGCTGACCAAGCTAACTCAGAAAAATGGAAAGTTTCAGTGGACAGAGGAATGTGAGCAGAGCTTTCAAAAACTCAAAACATGTTTGACAACTGCACCAATATTAGCCTTACCATCAAGTTCTGGAGGATTTACAGTATTCTGTGATGCCTCGAGGGTGGGATTAGGATGTGTTCTCATGCAAAATGGTCATGTTATTGCTAATGCTTCGAGACAATTGAAAAAGCACGAGCAAAACTATCCTACACGTGATTTAGAGATGGCTGCAGTGGTATTTGCTCTAAAAATTTGAAGACATTATCTATACGGCGAAACTTGTGAGATTTATACTGACCATAAAAGTCTAAAGTATATCTTTCAGCAGAGAGATCTGAATCTTCGATAGCGTCGGTGGATGAAACTACTCAAAGACTATGATTGTTCTCTTTTATATCATCCTAGAAAAGCCAATGTGGTGGCTGATGCATTGACCAGAAAATCTATGGGGAGTTTGGCACATATAGCCCCTACAAAGAGACTTTTGGCCAAAGATATTCAGAGACTAGAAGATACAGGTATAAGATTTAGTGTCGGAAATTCAAAGGCATTGTTGGCTTGTGCTCAGGCTAAGTCTTCACTAGTTGAGCGCATCAAGGCCACCCAATATGAGGATGGACGATTATGTAAATACAGAGATGAGGTCTTAGCTGGTAAAAGCAAGGATATGATTGTTGAAAATGATGGTGTTCTTCGAATGGGTGACAGGCTATGTGTAGCAGACGTAGATGGGTTGAAACAGGATATTTCTTGAAGAAGCCCACAACTCTAAATACACTATACATCCTGGATCCACAAAAATGTACCATGACCTGAAGCAATTTTATTGGTGGGAAGGTATGAAGAAAGATGTTGCTAATTTTGTTTCTAGTTGTTTGACGTGTCAGTAGGTCAAGGCTGAGCATCAGTGACCTGCAGGACTACTACAACAAATTGAGATTCCAGAGTGGAAATGGAAAAGAATTACTATGGATTTTATCACCGGGCTACCACGAACCCTTAGAGGTTATAACTCGATATGGGTGATTGTAGATCGACTGACGAAATCAGCACTTTTTGTCGGTGAAGACTACATATGGTGGAGTCAGGTATGCACAGATATTTATGAACGAAATTGTCCGACTTCACGGAGTTCTAATATCCATCATCTCTGATAGAGGACCACAATTTACCTCACGCTTTTGGAAATCTTTTCAAGAAGCATTGGGTACACGAGTAGATCTTAGTACTACATTTCTTCCACAGACAGACGGGCAGTATGAACGTACTATACAGATCTTGGAGGATATGTTGAGAGCTTGCATTCTTGAGTTTGGAGGTAGTTGGGATGCTTATCTACCTTTAGCTGAATTTGCTTACAACAATAGCTTCCAGTCTAGTATTCAAATGGCACCGTACGAAGCATTGTATGGTAGGAGATGTCGTTCTCCTATCGGATGGTTTGAAGCTGGCGAGACTAACATATTGGGACCCGACTTAGTACAAAAAGCTATGGACAAGGTCGAGTTGATCAGATAGAGATTGATTACAGCTCAAAGTAAACAAAAGTCTTATGCTGATAAGAGAAGAAAAGATTTAGTGTTCACAATTGGAGACAAAATGTTCCTACGAGTCTCTCCTATGAAAGGTGTGATGCGATTTGGGAAAAGAGGCAAGTTGAGCCCCAGGTTTATAGGACTGTATGAGATACAAGACCGAGTGGGAGCAGTGGCTTATCGTTTGGCACTTCCTCCTGAGTTGTCCTTTATTCATCCAGTGTTTCATGTCTCAATGCTAAGAAAATATATATCAGACTCATCTCAGGTGCTTGAAGCACCAACTATACCGCTTGATGAGAAGTTGTCTTACGAGGAGGAGCCGATGGCAATTATTGATAGATAAGTAAGAAAGCTACGGTCAAAAGAAATTGTGTTCATAAAAGTTTTATGGAGAAACCATGCCGTAGAAGAAGATACTTGGGAAATAGAGGATAATATGCGAGTCAAGTACCCTCATTTATTTCAGTCTACAGGTACGTACCAGAATTAAATTCGGGGACCGGATTTCATAAGGTGGGGAGAATCTAATACCCCATAATTTAACCCGAGGACAAATTGGTCATTTACCTAACAAGAAAAAAATGGAACAAAAAGGGCCGAAGTGCACCAGAAACAATCTTGCAACATTCAAAAGAGTTTAGGGGAATGAAGCCAAAAGCTTCAAGAAAAAAAAGAAAATAAACAGTAGTAGCCGTCAATCAAAGTTTCAAAAGAACGAACCACGACAAAGCAACTGAAGAAGGAAATTTCACCTCATAATTGCTACTCGTGAAAGCATTCTTCGACTTAAATGTCAAATTTTCCCTTCCTTTGATTCTACTTGGGTTTGTAGCGATTTATTTTAATTTTGATCACGCTGTTTATGAGATTAAATTGGATATCGAAAGTTTAATACCGGCAAGAAATATTATAAGCAACATTATTAGTCAAGTTTCTTCTAATTCACATGATTAATAAGATTGAAGGGTATAGTGAATAGACAATACGAATGCACTTTAATTAGAAGATAATGAACTGGTTTGTGTTAATTGTAGCATGAGTAGATATAAATTTTCATAGGTTGAGGTAAACAGTAATATTTGCAACTCAAAAGTAGTTTGATTCAACTTATATAGATATGAGAAAACCCATGAATAACTAGAATCTTTATTCTGAAATAGGCTAAGTAGCAAACATGGCGAACCGTACCAAATTAACATTTTTAATAATTTAAGTATATAGTCAAAATGCTTACTTAACCTGTTGTGCTTCTGTAAAACCAAAGAGGATATATGATGTAAAACTATTAATTTTATTCCTTGCAAAATTTTCAATATATTTAGAAAAGTAGTTGAAACAAAAAAAGGTTTGAGATTTAAAAAAAAAAAAAGCAAATTTGTGATGGATTATGAAGAAGTAGAATTACTCAATAGCTTGGGTAAAATAAGAATAATAATTTGATTAATTGAGAGTCAAATATATAACCCCGATGATTGGGTATTCGAAATTAGCTATGAATTAGCCTAAACAAGAAAATTAACGTGAGATCGATATATGTAATTATAAATTGATTGGAGGAATTCGTACGAATTGCTTGAGGTGAAGCATTTGGTATTTCGGCACGAGTACAGTGAGTAGTAATCTTACCATAATTTATGTTTTCTTAACCTGTATGGTGTATATATGATTTTTGAAAATAAATGTATTACAGATGCTTTGAAATTACATGTGGGACAAGTCCTTTACTTGATATGATACCAAATAGTTTACTTGAGATGTTTACCAATTAATCAAAATATTTTCACTGTTACTAGATATGTTTTACCGTTACTTGAGATGTTACAGTTATTTGAAGTATTTTCATTGTTATTAGACATGTTTTACCGTTACTTGAGACATGATTACTGTTACCGAAATAAAATTACAAGATTTGATAAGGAATGATATGCCCTTTATTATTTTGAAAATGCTTTTGTACGAGTATTTACTATTTACAAAAAAGAGTATAAATGAGAGGAGACTTTGAAGGATCCCGTAGCTAACGGCGGGTTCATTAGACCTGGTGCACCTTGTATTTACAGATTACCGATTACCGACTACAGTTATAGCCCTCGCTAGTGGGAAGGTAGAATTAGCATACAATTAAAGTTTTCCTTCGAGTAGGGACCTACAGTTATACTTGACTCCTTTTATGAAGGGGTCCACACAGTGATACAGATTATATGATCCTTTTCTGAAATCTCCCAAATATAAAGATTTTTTATGACACAGTATTTACTAAGTTTATCACTGAATTGTTAAATTGATTTTGTTACAGGAAACACATGGTGAGATTGATTATTATTACCGTTTTAAAAGGGGCATTTTATTTTGTGATTATTATGCAAGCATGTTTTTTGGCTTGTCCCCAAATAAAAACGGTTGTGGTTAAGTGTTATTACTCACTGAGCTAGCGACTCATTCCCCGCTAAATTTTTTTTCCAGAGACAGCAGTTGACGCAGGCGAGGATTTCGTTAATTAGAGCACACGGGTTGAGAATTCTTGGTGAGTCTCGCACTTGTTCGCGTGGGCGGAGATTTTTATCAATTGTTATGGTCGTTTCATTAAACTCTTAGAGTCACTCCATAGTCAATAATTTAGTGTCATGAATATTCTTTTGTTAGTATAGTCTTATGTTGAGTATCGTCCTTTATTATGAAAGTTCGAGGTAAATTAGTATTTCTGGTTGTTAGTGTGTTGATTAGTAATGGTGGAGACTTATTTTGGCTAATTGGTAAGTTGTCAATTGCTAGTTGAATTGTTATTAGGTTGTTTGGTTGCTGATTTGAGACAGAAAATTTTTGGGATAATCCAAAAACAAGGAAAACTCTACCCGATTTTCTGTAAAATTACCGATGAGGCTTAGTTGGGAGCACTTGCTCCTAAGCGCCGGTCACGATCCTAAATTGTGTCGTGACAGAACTCCACCTTTTTAAGCTCGATTCTTGCTGGATTTTGTTCAAATTTCTTGGATTCCAGCAGCGCAGCATATGAAGTTGAAGGTTTTTGCAGCGAGTTAATCTCTCCCACAGCTTGGCGCTGTGGAGAAACTAAAGCATCCATGGCTGCAGAGATCTAAACCATGATGTGCTACAGTAATTTCATGAAATACAATTTAAGATCTGGAACAATTGGCTATAGATTTGAGAAAGAAACCAATTGGGAATTGTGCGCAAAGAGTAGATGCTTCAATTTGCGACAATCTACCGTCGGATTGCGGCATTATGTCTCATGATTAACGGAATTACTATTCACCTTCTTCCTGTCATGTGCTGTTTAATAAGTTCCTAGACCTAACAATTGAGTTTAGATCACGATTTTGATGTCGGATTAGAGTAATTTTTATATATACGATTTCGTGAGAGTACGAGGATTCAGAATTTTTAAATTTCACCCGATTTCGAGATATGGGCCCGAAGGGCATTTTTTATTATTTTACCTAATTTCGCGTATTAGCTTAAAATTCCTTTGTAGAATCAGTTACTTTAAGTGTTATTTACATTATGCAATTGAATTGAATAGATTTGGGTCATTTGGAGTCGAGTACTCGAGGCATGAACGTGGTTTCTGGTTGATTTTGAGCCGGTTCGAGGTAAGTGGCTTGACTAACCTTGTGTGGGAGACCTTCCCCTTAGGATTTGGTATTATTGTTAATTTAAATGACTTGTACGTGAAGTGACGAGTGCATACTTGTACTACTTGTTAGAAAATTCGGTTTTCATTAAGTAATTACTAGTATGTTTCATTTCCTGTTTTTATTACTTGTATTTTAAGTCTGTTGTTAGCTTAGGAAAGCATGTTTAAGTGATTTAATTGCTTTATTTTCTCAAACTGCATTACCTGAATTATGTGCAGCATGCTAGGCTAGAATTACTTGTTTGCCTTAATATGAAATTGACATTTGCTGAATATTTTTCCTGTTGTTGCTGTGTATTTATATTTACGGATGTGGGATTTCGGTAGCTCCCCCTTGTCTGTTTATTTGGGACTACGGATGTGGGATTCCGGTAGATCCCCCTGCACAGTTATATGGAACTACGGGACTGCACCCGGTAGATTCCCCCAGTACTGGGTATGTACATTTGGGACTATGAATCGGTTTTCTTGTAGATTCCCGTGCACTATGAGTTGGACTACGGGACGGTATCTCTGGAGATCCACTAGATATGTATACTTGGGACTACATGACGGTATCCTGGGAGATCTCCGGTTGTTATTTTTAGTGTTGAGCTATATTTCTTTCTGTGTTTACTTTGCCTCTGTAATAGTTGTTGTGGTCCTTCATATCCTATGTTACTTTTACTATTGCACTTATTTTTTACTGATTTTATTCTACACTATTAAAACTTATATTTTATTTAACATCAGTAGGGCCCTGACTTTCCTCGTCACTACCCGACTAAGGTCAGGCTTGGCAAGTATTGAGTACCACTGTGGTATACTCATGCCCTTTCTACTCATGTTTTTCACGTGCAGATCCAGGTACTTCGATTCAATCCTATCACCCTTGAGGCGAGGCGACTGTTCCAGAGACTTCAACGTATATCTGTCGCGTCCGCAGACCGAGAATTCCTTTTCTATTCTCTTTTTTAAGTATTAGCCCTTCTGTATTTCTTTTCTTTGTTAGATATTCTGGAGTTAGACACTTGTAAACATTCAAAGGCTTGTGGTTTCATGAGATTCCAGGTTTTAGGAAATGTTGTTAGTTTCGAGAAGTTGTATTGCATATGCCGAGCGATATTTTAAATATCGTTTCATTCGATTATTTTGGTTTTTAATTATTTCTTCCGCAAGTTTTGTTTATTTTCCACATTTGTTAGGCTTACCTAGTCGTAGAGACTAGGTGTCGTCAAGACAGTTCAAGGAGAGTGAACTAGGGTCGTGACACCACCAATCTTGTCTTGTTCCTTGTAACAGTTCCATCTTCATCAAGTTTGTTCCTGAACACCTATTTTGTGCCAATTACTAATCTGTCCTTGGGTTTTGGAAATAGATGCAAAACTTGACTCCTTTCAAACTGGTTGAGTTCATCTTGCATTGTATTTACCCAGTCTGCATCCTGCAAAGCCTCAATAACATTTTTAGGTTCAATAAGAGATAATAAATCATCAAAAGCACAAATATTCTTTAATGAAGATCTAGTTTAAACTCCAGAGGTTGGATAAGTAATTATGTTCTCAATCGGCTGACAACTTTGGTACTTGTAAGGTTTAACAACCAGCTGATTTCCACTTGATGTTTCTCCCATTGTTTGTTGCTGAGGAACAGTCTCATGGACAGGTTCCATTGAAGTATTAGATTCAATTCCTCTTTATTCAGTTCCCCTTGTCTGGTTGCCCTGGATAGAAGAACTTGTTCCTTCTTCTGGTGCAGCTTTAGCCTGGGCTGCGATTTCATTTAATCTTTTTACCAGCCCAATAGCTTCATCTTCATCTTCATCTTCATCTTCATGTTCCTATCTCTCAGAAAGAATGTTAGTTTCATCAAAAATCACATGTACACTTTCTTCTACACACATAGTTCTTTTATTATACACTTTATAAACTTTGTTATGTAATGAATAGCCCAAGAATACTCCCTTGTCACTTATGTGATCAAACTTACCTAAGGAGTCTTTTCCACTGTTATGCACAAAGCACTTGCATCTAAATTCCCTAATATGGGATATATTTGGTTTTCTCCCTTTAAGTAACTCATAGGGAGTCTTCTCTATAAGTGTTCTAGTCATGCACCTATTAATAATGTCACATGCAGTATTTACAGCTTCTACCCAGAAACTAAGAGGTGGTTCACTAGAAAGGAGCATAGTTCTAGCCATATCTTCAAGTGTCCTATTCTTTCTTTCAACTACTCCATTTTGTTGTGGACTCCTAGGAGCAAAAAAATTATGATCTATGCCATGCACATCACAAAATTCAGCAAACTTAGCATTTTCAAATTCAGTTCCATGATCAGACCTTGTCACACCTCCTTTTTACACACACCCCAATAGGGAAGTATATAAGGGAGTTTTCCAATTTAAGTGACATCATTCGAAATTGGATTATTTATTTATCAGAATCGCCACTTGAAATAAATTATGGCGTTCCAAGTCGCCGGTTTATTCTAAATCCTAAATCGAGGAGGTTTTATTTTTAAAGAGTCTGCGAACCAAAAATTCTAGATAAGGAATTCTATTAACTCGGGAGAAGGTGTTAGGCATTCCCGGGTTTCGTAGTTCTAGCACGGTCGCTTAGTGATTATTACTTGGCTTGAATTGTTTAACTACTCATTTTTGGACCTATGTGCATTTATCTTTTTACCGCTTTTAAATCACTTGATTATTCATAATTAAAGGATTGAGTTACGCGTACGTATACTCTTTCCTTTGGCGCGTCAAAAATCATGTCACGCGTACGTGTCCACAATTAATAATGCTTTTGTTGATTTATTAAGAAAGTTTGATGGAAGTTGCACGAACGCATACTCCGATTTTATTTTTAGGATCGTAATTATGTCACGCGAACGTGTACACAATCACAATGATTAGATTTAATGCGTGCCTAACGCAATCCCGCAAATACTCATTATTCTTCCTAAACCTTGAGATTATTGTTAGGGCAAAGAATTTACGAATGTGAAATTGTTGAAGTATTTTTGTATAGAGTAGATGTGGAATAGAGGCCAGCTTGTTTTTGTAGTATCTAAATCCAAGTCCATGTAACTGTTATGTCTTACTAAATCTAAAATCCCAAACTATCATCAATTTCACATTACTAATATATGTCCCAACCAACACAACTATCATTTTATTAATGTTTCTAAATTCCAACTTTCATAGCATATATATAGGAATAATCTGTCCACAAAATAAAGATCAAATCAAGATCATTGTTTACAAAATAAAGAAGAAAACAAAAATGTCCACACGCCTAACTGGGAAAGCTTAGCCCAAATCCGTACGATCCTTCATCAGATATAAACAATATTATTCTTACTAATAGGAAAAATACACAAGTTAATTTGGTAATTTATATTTCTTAACTAAATTAAATCAGATGCCAAACTACTACTTTTCCCGTATGCACTCACATAAATATACACACACATCTGAAAGCATAGGAAATAATCAACATTCAGAAGAAAGAAAAGAAAAAATTAATTAAAAACATAGAACAAGGTCTGGATCGAGGTAAACAGAGAACAAGGGAGCAAGAATGAACCTCAATATAAAGCAATTTTGGTTCTGAAAATGCTTAACACCAGAAAATTTGGACAGCGATAACTCGATGGAACCCAGATCTATCCGGAAACCTCGCCGGAAATCTCCGACCTCAAACGGATTTTCAGAACTCGAAAAACGATCTTGACTGGAAAATGGTTATCAGCTTCAATCCCAGTGAAAACTAGCTTTGGAAACCAAAAAAGACAATATAGAACACCTTTATCAAGCAACAACCAACAACTAATTGATTCTCAGTATAAAAATCGGGCACACGTATGAAGAGAATGAAGAGAGAAGAGTTTGAATTCCCTGTCCATGAGTGTATGTCGTGTGTGTGTGTGTTATTCAAATAAAAAAAAAAGGAAAAAAAAAAGGTCCTCTCAAGGGGTGGGTGGCAGATTAAGCCCTTGATTAGCAAAATGAGGTTCTCATCCTTAGCTTTTGAAAAATTGGGTCTTTTGATGAGGGACCTCCGCCGCTGCCCTCTTTTTTGTTTAAGAATTGAAAACTTGGGGCAGGGTTTCTATTATTGGGTATTTTATATGGAGGTGGGAAGGGGTAATGGTCATTGGATTAGAAGGAAATAGATGACTAGGATTAAATCTTGCACTTAAATGAACTAATGGGTTGAGAATAATAGGCTAAGGGCAATTCGGTTGGACCATGTCTTTTGGGTTTGAACTTAGGCTAAAAAGACCAGATAATATAATGTATCTATAAAAATATAAAAATCACTCTAAATTAAAATAAACTAATATAAAACTAAATACTACGAGTGAAACTAATTTTTTTTGTATTTTCAAGATTATATGAAAATAAAGATAAGGTACTATTTTTGTATATTTTTTATTTAAATTTATGAAAGATGCATAAACTAAAACATCTTTTGTAATATTTATTTTTTTTGTGACGAAGTAAATTAAAAGAGTTAAAATTAGTTGAAATAAAGATATTAGGCCTAAACTAAATATTTACATGCTAAAATATAAAAAATCTTGGGGAGGATCAAAAATCACATGTCTACAAACCTAATTGATGCAAGTTGATTACCTAGTTGTTTCTGAGTTTTTCTAACAAAAGAAGTAAACATGTCAAATGTTTCATGTTTAGATGTTAAAAGCAATGTTCAAGTGAACCTAAATTAATCATCAACAGACACCATTACATATCTTTTATCACATCTGCTTAAAGTTCACATTGGACCACTGAGATCCATATGAACCAATTCTATTGATCTGGTTGTACTTACCACTTTCTTTCATTTAAAAGAAGATCTTACCTGCTTCCCACTTGCACAAGCCTCATGAGCTTTGTCTTTCTTAAACTTGATGTTAAACAGTCCTATCACCAGGTCCTTGGAGACTAATTTATTGAGTTGACTCAGACTTACATGCTTGAGTCTCTTGTGCAGAGGGGGGATCATTGTCCAACACACTTAAGCAAGTGAGTTCATTTTCTGAAAGAGTGGACAGATCTACAATGTATATATTGTTTACTCTTTTTCCCTGCAAAACAATCTTGTCAATGGTAAGATTTATCACAAAATATTTGGTAGATGTGAATGCTACCAAGTTACCTCTGTCACACAGTTGTGATACACTTATTAACTATATTTCAAGCCATATATCAAGTAGACATTCTCAATGGAGTGATTCTATCTTACCTACCTTTCCAGCCCCAATGATCTCACCTTTCTTACTTTTCCAAAGGAGAAATTACCTCCTTTGAGGTCCTTAAGTGAAAGGAACTGGTTCTTTCTTCATTTCATATGCTTTGAGAAGCCATTATCCATGTACCATATTTGACTGTTCCCCTTCACTTGGACCTCCAAAAGAAAATTGGGGGTTAGTCTTAAGGACCCAAACTAGTCTGGGTCCCTTTCTATAGGCAATAGGGTGAATTAGATTCTTTTTAGCCTATCCCGGTAGCCTATTTTTTGCTTGAACAAATATTTTGTTCTTTTGACTAGCCTTTTCTTTTGTAGTATATTTACTTTTGTAGTGACCAGTCTTACCACAGTATGTGCAGATTTTGTTCTCATAAAGAGTGATGTGCTTGCTTTTAGGATCCCACTTAGGTGCAGGGGTCCCGTAGCAAAGTCATTTCTTATTGCTACTATGATATTCTTGTAGCTATGAAAGTGCATCAGAGGACCTACTCCATTTACAGGTTTTGTCTAGCTCGTGCTTAACCTTGCTTAGTTCATATTTTAGGACTCTTATCTGCTCATCTCTTTTGTACAACACATCTTTCATTTTTCCTAGATTTTCTTCTAAAGTGAGATGTGTGTGATCAGCTTTTTTTTTTACCTATTCCTAATTTCAGTATTAAATTTTCAGATCTAAGCTCTAGCACAGTGGTGTCAAGTTAAGAACTTGGTTCTTTAACTCAGCATTTTTAATATCACTTTCAGCCCTTAGTTCTAGATTTTTGCACTTAGATTTCAAAATCATACATTCCTTAGACAGCTGTTCGTTTTCATTGTTTATGACCTCAGATTCATCAATGAAATCTAGAAGTAACTCAGATAGACTTTATTTAGATAAAAACTTAATCTTGTCTTTGAGATGAATTACACTTACCTCAGATTACTCATCAGATTTTCCAATGGCCGTATGTGCTTGTTCATCTCTATCTTCATACTTTGAGTCCTCATCTGAGCTTTCTCCCCAGGTAGCAACCATAGCTTGTGTTGATCTTTTGTTCTTCTTGGGATGAACCTATTCCTTCTTCCTGTTTCTTTGTTTAGCCCTTTCCTTCTTCCATTCAAATTCCCACTGAGGACAGTTTTTGATGTGGTGATCAGTTTACCACACTTGTAGCAGCCCTCGTTGGTTTGTTTTTCATGAACCCTTGGTTTGTTGTAGCTTAAACCTCGTGAGGAACCCTTTCCTCTCATTAAATACTTCTTGAAGTCCTTTGTGATCATATCCATTTCATCCTTTTCTAGATCAACATCTCCAGTGATTCTGAGCTGCTCCGTTCCTTCTTGGGTGCATACATCTTCATGGTTTTTCTTCTAAGTTCATAGGCAGTGAGATTTCCAATTAGCTCGTCCAAATTAATAAATGTTCTTTAATTCCTAAATTATTATGATTTTGCTTTCCCAAGCAACTGGCAGAACCCTTGTCAAATTTTCTCAACTTTGTCTTCTTCAAGAATAACTCTTCCAAGAAACTTAAGTTCATTTGTTAGTGTGGTGAACCTTATATACATCTCTTGGATGGTTTCGCTTTCCTTCATGGTGAAATTCTTATATTGAGAATATATCAGTGTTCCTCTTGACTTCTTTACTTGAGGAGTTCCTTCATGAGCCACTTACAGAGTGTCCCAGATTTCCTTAGCAGTGGTACAACTTTGAATTCTACTGTACTCGTTTGGACCAACTCCACACGCAAGCCATTTCTTGGCTTTATCATTCTTTTCCTATTTTCTCAAGTCCTCAGCATTGTAGTCAGCTCTTGCTTTTGGCATATCTACTCCTTCAGCATTCTTCTTCATAGTAGCCAGGGGACAATAAGTCACAATGTCCTATAGCTCATAGTCTTTTCTGATGATGTGATCTCTCATCATGTCTTTTCACCAAGAGCAGTACTGGCTATTAAAGAGTGGAGGCCTATCAGTGGATTGCTCTTCCCAATTTCCAAGTGGTGCACTCATCTTTATCTGTTCCTAAGATGTTAGCCTATTTAAGGATAACCCGTTTTGATACCAATTGATGTTTTATACTTTAATACCACACAAGAGGGGGGGGGTTATTTGTGTGGTGACCAATTTTTTGCTTAAGCTGATTATGGAAGGACCTGGTTCTTATAAGTATTCCTTAACCTACTATTGCAGAAATAGCAAATGCGAAAAGTAAAGAACATAAGTATTTTACGTGGAAAACATCTGGCTCAAAAGGTGAAAAAACCACGACCTACTTTCCAGTAGGATTTTCCTAATCTCTCCATTAAAATCACTAAACCAAAAACTGTATTTACAAAAACTCTTTTGTAAACCTAGAACTAACTCTAATCCCGTTGTAGCACGCATCCTCTAACTGTTGCAACAACTTCAATTTAACTCTAACTTGAAAACTCTGAGTACATACTACAATTGCCTCTAGATAAAGGTGAAAGGTATAATATGAAAATACCTACTATAATTGAACTAGAGTAAAAGACAAACACTTGGAACTGGTTCTTCTATCTGGTTCATGTAGCTTCAGGTTTGCACACTTGAATCACACACGAACTGTTTACAAAATTGCCTTGCTATTTTGCTCTCAATTCACTTTAACTTCTGATTGTGTGTTTTACCTGTAAAAGAGTACAAACTAATATTTATAGATTTAGTAAATAAAGATTTACTAGAATTCTGACGCTACTCTTCCTTGGTGGAAGAGTTCTATTTGATCTCTACCTCTAACTCCTTCCCTTTCTTGAACAATGTTCTCTTTGAGTAAGGAGTCCTTTTCCTTATCAATTATGCAACCTTTTCGATCAAGAGCAGGAGATGTCAATTCTGTCAAGTTAGGTTTATCTCCTTCACGTACATCCCACATGCTCAAGTCCATCTGTATCTGTGCTCAACCGGGATGGACCTGGTTCATCTCTGAGTTCCTTTGTCAGTCTTCAAAACTAACATCTAATTAGGCCAACAAATATTTCTTAAAAATCATATAAAAGAGAAACATAACAGATAATTTGAGGCAGAGGAGGTATATCCTAGTATTCATTATTAATGTTTAGTTCGACAGAACGACATCATTGTTATAACATGTATATTTATTAATTTTCACATAAAGATATTTGAACGCTGACCCCAAGTTGCTAAAACTGATCAAAATCTAAGGGTGTGTTTTGTACAAAGGAGAATATTTTTCGGAAAATATTTTCCAATTTTTTCATGTTTGGTTGGCTTAAATATTTTGAAAAATATGCTGAGGTTCAAGTAGGACGCAACTTCCATTGATTCCTCTGACGTTGAGGAAATGCTAGCCTAGTGTAAGGCCGATGTGGAGGTAGACGAGGCCCGTGGCATTCCCGGAGAGAGACCCTCAAGGAGATCCACCCCCGAGGTTTTGACCTATTGTCCTAGATTGAGGAAGCTAGAAGACTCGAGGCCGAGGCAAAAGAGCTCTACGAGCCTGAGGGTCCCGAAGGCTCCGAGGGTTCTACAGACTCCGACGGTTCTGGCGACGAGTCAGGACCCTATGAAGACCAGGCGTAGATGCCTTAGTGCTTTTTCCTTATATTTGTCTATTTGAGGTCGTTCTATCGTGCCTCTCTAAATATATTTCAGAGTATATAAAATTTTCCCTCTTTTGGAAACACCGTATCTTTACTTTTCCATAATCTACTTGTAATTTTCTATTCGCGTATTGTTTTCAATGCATTAGCATAACATTAGATGTAGTTCTAGAGCATCCATTTTTTAGAGGTCCAAACGGAGCCAACTTCGGGTTACTTGTTGCTTCGAATCCTTGGTGGAACCACTAATCTTTAAGATGCTTAAGTATTTTTAGATAATGTATTTGCCCGGGGTAACCTTTTAGTAGGTTTCAATTTTTGGTAAGGGTCTTACTTTCTTATTACGGACTTTAGACGTCTCCGAGCCATTTTTTTCAGGTGGTCCTAGCCTTTCATATTCGGGCACCGCCTAGTGGGTTTGGTGCCTCCGGGATTTGGTAGACCGGGTCATCCGATTTTTTGTCAGGCGAGAATCCACGAGTAGGGGTAGCCCGTGGGGTTTTAGGATCCAGGATCGAGAAAGAAAAATGCGTAGTAACAAAGTGTAAGGGAAGTAGAAATTTCTTTCATTGTTTAATATGCAAGGTACATGATCAAAAACGCATAAAACTTGTACCGTGGCTAGAGTTGACTATGGGGGCACGGTTCATATGACCGTTTGACCCTTACAATGAATCCTAACCACCAAGCCTTAGCTTTTAGCACATAAAATTTTCTTTTCCCTTGTTAAAGATTTAACCTAGGGGTAATGGCCCCTAGTATTCGAGGCCGAATTGGTGAGGGATCGATTACTGTTGATCTGATACAGGCGATGACCAATTCCGGTTTAAGACTGGTCTTCAAATCTAAAGTAGCATATTTTACTGTTTCCTTACTAAAAATATTGCCGAAAACCCCACTTCGGGGAAAACCTGGTTTAAGAAAAAAAGAGTGAAATACGTGCTTTCAGACCTAATAGCCACATCTTTCCTTGGCCGATTACCTGCATATGTTAGTCCAATTTATAACACAACTAAAAAGGATCCATACCTTACCAGTAGTACTGTTTTAAGTGTGTTATGTTCCAGTTATCTGGTAGTTTTACGCCATTTCCTGCTTCGAGTTTATATGAGCCTTTGCTAGTTATTTCGATAACTCGATATGGACCTTCCCAATTCGGGCCCAATTTTGCGTCTTTCAGGTTTCTAGTGTGTAGTGTTACCCTTCTCAGCACCAAGTCCCCGATTTAGAAGTGCCGGAGGCTAGATCTTCAGTTGTAATACCTTTTTATTTGCTACTTTTGGGCGGCCAAATGGACCAAGGCAGCCTCCCACCTTTCATCCAATAGTTCTAGATTAGTGATCATAGCCTCTCCGTTTAATTTTTCAATTGTATACTGGAATCTGAGGCTCGGTTCCCCCACCTCGACTAGTACTAAGGCTTTGGCTCCGTAGACCAAAGAAAATAAGGTGAACCTAGGCTTGATTTCAAGTCATACGGTATGCCCACAGGACTTCGGGCAAGATTTTCTTCCATTTCCATTTCAAATCGATCAACTTCTTTTCAAGTTTTAGAGTATAGATTTGTTAGTCTATTCCGCCTGCCCGTTGATAAGGCATCGATAGTATCTTTTTGATCTTGTGGTCTTCGAAAAATTTACTTATCTTGCTGCTGACAGATTATTTCCTGAATCGACATATTATGTGATCCCAAATGAAGTCAATGGCTTTTTTTCTCGTACCTTCTCGAAGTCCTGGGCCTCGATACATTTAGAAAAATAATCGATCATAAATAATATGAATTGAGTTTTACGGGGTGCCCATGGCAAAGGACCGACGATATCCATTCCCCACTTCATAAATGGCCACGGCTACAGAAACAAGTGGAGCATTTCCCCCGGTTGATGGATCATCGGGGTGTGTCTTTGTCACTCTTCGCATTTACGCATGAAGTATTTTGCATCTTTCTTCATTTCAGCCTAGTAGTAGCCGGCTCTAATCAGCTTTCGCACTAAGGATTCTGTCCCCGAATGGTTTTTGCAAGTGCCTTCGTGAACTTCTCTCATGGTGTTTTGGTCTCCCCCGGTCCCAAAAATCTGGCTGGAGGGCCAAAGAAAGATCTCCTGAACAATGTCCCTTCGACCAAGCTAAAACTGGCAGTTGTGGTACGCATGGTTTTCGATTCTTTGGGATCCAAAGGCAATTTTCCTATCTTCTAATAGTCTATGTATTTTTTTCTCCAATCCTAAGTTAAACTCGTTGAATCACCTCGGCGTGACCTTCTTCTACAACCAAATTTATCAGTTGCACAACTGCTCCCGAGCTGACTTCATCGGAATCAACCGACGACCCCAAGTTAGCCAGTGCATCAGCCTTACTGTTTTGATCTCGGGGTACATGCTACATGGTCCATTTCCTAAGTTGGTTTAGGGTTACTTTCAGTTTCTCCAAGTACCTCCGCATCTGTTCTTATTTACTTCGAACATTTTGTTGACTTGATTCATCACGAGTAGGGAGTCGCACTTGGCTTCGATCACTTCCACCCAAGGCTCTTAGCCAATTCTAGATATGTAATCATGGCCTCATACTCGACCTCATTGTTAGTCAGTTCAGAATTCTAATAGATTGCTTAATTATACTTCTCATAGGTGGTTTAACTACGATACCGAGCTCGGCCCCTTCGCATTGGAGGCACTGTCCGTGAAGAGGGCGTAGATTCCTGAAGCAGTCCCCGAGGTGAGTAGTACCTCCTTTTCGACTTCAGTATTAAGGCCGGCATAAAGTAGGCCACGAAGTCTGCCAAAATCTTATATTTTATGGTGGTTCAGAGTCGGTACTCGATATCGTACCTACTAATCTCCACGACCTATTTGGACAACCGGCTCGAGAGTTCTGGCTGATGCATGATATTCCTCAACGAGTAAGAGGTTACGACACATATGGGGTTACATTGGAAGTACAACTTTAGATTCCTGGAAGCGCTTAGCAAAGTGAGTGCTGACTTTTCTAGGTAAGGATACCTTGATTCGGCATCGCCTAGAGTTCTACTGACATAATAACTAGGAAACTGCGCACCTTCTTGCTACCGAACTAAGACACCACTTATCGTGAATCGGATACCGTCATGTAGAGATACATCTGTTTGTCCACATTCGGAGTGTGTAGAAGAGGTGGGCTCGACAGGTATCGTTTGAGCTCTTACAAGTCTTGATGGCATTCCAAGGTCCAGGAGAAGCTATTCTTCTTCTTTAATAATGAGAAGAATCGATGGCTCTTGTACAAGGACCTCGAAATGAATTAGCCCAAGGCAGCTATGCGCCCGATCATTCTTTGAACGACCTTGACGTTATTCCCCATGGTGATATCCTCTATGGCCTTTATTTTGTTAGGGTTGATCTATACCTCCCGATTAGATACCATAAATACGAGGAACTTTCCTTATCCAACCCTGAATGCATTTTTCCTTGTTTAGATTCATGTTGTATTTTCTCAGTATGTCGAAGGTCTCCTGTAAATATTTTAAATGGTCATTTCCTCGCTGGGACTTGGCAACTATCTATATATATATATATATATATATATATATATATATATATATATATATATATATATATATATATATATATATATATATATAT
>MU720990.1:89100-106670 GCA_026770625.1 Nicotiana glauca
ATGAGATGAGCATTCCGTTAAAAAAAGAGAAGCATCCGATTACAAACGGGTCAGAAGGGTTTAATTGTAATTTAATCAAAATACCGAAGTTATAGTTTGACGTGTGTTGCCCGCTTTCTTCCAGGTTTGGCACGTCGTTACCTAGAAATTTTTTTGATTGCTCATGAACTTCCTCTGTGAAATTATTTTTGGCTTCTTCTCTTTTGTTTGTGCAAATCTTGATGATTTCTCAAGTTACTCCACTTTTTTGCTCCGTCTTTCTTTTCCAAGTTTTTTTCTATTTGGATTATATACGGTAAAGGTATGATATCACCGTTATTTAGATTCAAGATTCAGTTGATTTTTAATCTGAGCAATGTTTGCTTCTCATGTTTGAACTTGAGTTTGCATTAGAAGTGTGTATGAGGTCAAATTTGACCATATACGCCTCTACGCCAAAGGGTACGCCCAGTAAGCGTATATCTACTACAATAAGGGCGCAGCTCGGATGTGAGGGCGAAGGCGACGCTATTTAGAACTAGGCGTCCTCGCTAGGAGGACGTCAACCACGTTTGATACTTTATTATTATTTTAAGGAAGGCCCCTCCTTATATAAAGGGGACCTTCCCATTGTAAAAGGGGGGAGGATTATTATTGAATAATTCAACTCTCTAATTCTGTCTTATTCTCTCTCTATATCTCTTACTTCTGACGAACAACTTTTCTTGAGTTCAAAATATCATTTTAAGTATTAGATCAACAACATAGTTATCATTCTTACATCTCTAGGCCTATTATATTTGATTACGATTTACCCTCCCATATTTTTTATTATTTTCTAGCTTACAAAGTATACTTTTAACTTTTGAGCCAAACAATTTGGCGCCTTCTGTGGGGATTTCGATAATCAAAATCATAGTATCCACGTAGAGATCAACCAATTACCTTTCTCTACATCACACGAAAACAAAAGATGGCTGAAAATAACACCAGATCGAAAGCTATATTGGGTGTCACAGCCAACCTTTTTGGTCCTCTCAACGAGGCCAGTGACGATGTCATCATCAACACAACCCCCAACACCGCACCAGGTGCAGAGATCTCATCTTCCCCTTCCGAAGATCTAACGATCTTGCACGAAAAAGGAGCTTTCACATCTGCTGTTAAGGAAGCACCCTCGGTGGTCTAAAAGCTACTAGAAGAATGGCTGACAAGCACCCTAAGTGGCTTGGTCAAGAAATCACCACAAGGCAACATCAGGTCTGTGCTAACGGTAAGCATCACCGCTTCCATGGGCAAACATGAGGATCACGAGTAAATAACTAACCTATCGAAGCACAAACCAGTGACGGTACACTAACTGCCATCCTAAGGAATATGGAAGAAATGGAAAACGAAAACAAAGCACTCTGCGACTAGATGAAGGAACACCAGGAGAGGGTCAACAAAATCCCCGGAGCTCCCAAGTTGCTACTAAAATGCGACGTGGGGAGGTTTGTAGAGCATCCATACATTGAAGAAGCTGCCCCTTATTCTATCCCAAAAACCTTCAAGATGCCTCCCTACTTGAAGGTATACGACAGAACCACAGATCCCGAGGACCATCTGATCCACTACGTCACTGCTGTGAAGGGCAACGACCTATCGAAAGAATAGGTACCGTCGGTCCTGCTGAAGAAGTTTGGCAAGACGTTGACAGGAAGGGCCTTAACATGGTATTCTCAGTTTCCAGCTAAGGTAATATCAACGTTCGAGGAAATGGCGGATAAGTTTGTCACCGCCCATGCTGGTGCGAAGAAAGAGGAAGCAAGGGTCAACGACATCTTCGCCGTTAGACAAACCACAGGAGAAGGGCTCAGAGACTTCCTAGCAAGGTTTAACAGGGTGAGGATGAGTCTGTCGAATGTATCGGAAGGTATGGCAGTCGCCGCTTTCCATAACGGGCTAAGCAGAGACGGCTCGAGGGCGACCAAGAAGCTGCTGAGCCGCCTCATGAAATATCCCCCTACCACATGGGGGGAAATCCACAATGCCTATTATGCCGAGGTACGAGCGGACGAGGATGATCTCAATGGGCTGACTCAATGGCTAACGACAATACACTCAGAAACAAGGAGAGATCGACGCAATAAGGGACGTCCAGAACAACCCCCGCACTCCAACAGAGACCGACATCAGCCGTACACCAGATCCTCCCATACACCGCACAGACATACGGACGCGTTACAATGACACGTCACCCCACTTCGAAACGAAAGAGGTACGCCCCCCTTATTATGCGCACATAAATTTTGTGTGTCTCCTTCAGAAATAGTGTACGCACTGTAGAAGCTAGGCACCAAGGTGCAATGGCCGCAGAAGATGAAATCAGACCCTTCCACAAGGAAATAAAACGTCCTGTGTGAGTTTCATCAGGTACGGGGACACAAAACCGAAGACTGCATAGGCCTACGGCAAGAAGTAGTCAGGATGCTGAACCAGGGATATCTGAAGGAAGTTACTCAGCGACAAAGGGAAAATCAACTTTGCGCGCGGACGGGAACAATCCCGTAGGCGCCAAAGCCGCCTTCCCCAACATGAACGATAAACATGATCGTCGGTGGCAGCAACAACTCAACGATCAACCACGTCAAATTTGCCAATACACACAGACTGAAGCGGACCATCTCCCACGAACGGTATGACGAATTTGAAGGTGGTATTGCCTTCGACAAGTCCGATGCCGACAGTTTGTCTTTCCCTCACTATGATGCTTTAGTTATTACTTTACTTATCGCTGATACGGATTTCAAAAGAGTCATGATCGACAATGGAAGTGGCGCTTGTATTATCCACCCGAGGGTCCTTGCACAAATGGGACTCGAAGATAGGGTAATATCGCGCTGCATAACACTAACCCGTTTTAACAATGCAGTGGAACGAACATCCGGAGAAATAACCCTGCCCGTCTTAGCGGGAGGAGTCACGCTGGAAACGACTTTCCATGTGATGAACCAAGAAACGGCGTACAACATCATCATAGGACGCCCATGGATACACGCCATGCGAGCGGTTCCTTCAAGCCTTTACCAGATGATCAAATTCCCTACGCCATGGGGAGTATTCAGCATTAGGGGAGAGCCACGCACCGCGCATGAGTGCTACAAAATAACTCAAGATTGCGCCCACACCCAACAACTAAAAGGGGCAAGTGCGGAGGCATAGCAATTAGCCGTGTAGGGGACTAAAGTCGACCCGACAGCGGACGCAATCAAAGATCCCGACATTGTGGAAGCATGTAAAGCAACTGTCGAAGACCTCGACCCAGTCCAATTAGACGACACCAACCCAGCAAAGAAAGCCTACATCGGCCACGGCCTTTCCGACCCAAGTAAGTATCATGAATTCCTAACTAACCATGTAGATCTATTCGCTTTCTACCATTCAGATATGCCAAGGATTTCGCGAGATATCACCACCCACAAGCTGAATGTCGATCCATTGCATCCGTCCGTGCGGCAAATGAGAAGGAAATTCAATGTCACAGTCAATGAAGTGGTCAGCGAGGAAGTGGACAAACTACTTGCCAACGGCTCCATCAGGGAATCAAAGTACCCCCAGTGGGTCGCCAACGTCGTCATGGTTAAAAAGAAAAATGGGAAATAGAGGATGTGCGTTCACCGATCTAAACAAAGCATGCCCGAAGGATTCATTCCCACTACCTCACATCGACCAATTGATCGACGCCACCGCAAGACATGAACTGTTAAGTTTCCTTGACGCTTACTCCAGCTACAATCAGATCATGATGGCCGAGAAAGATCAGGAGAAGACAACTTTCATCACCCATCAAGGGACCTACTGCTACAAAGTGATGCCCTTCGGGCACAAAAATGCGGGGGATACGTACCATAGATTGGTCACCAAGATGTTCATAGAGTAGATTGTAAGACCATGGAAGTCTATATCAAAGATATGCTGGTAAAGTCGACAAGAAAAGAGGATCACATCGACCACCTGAAAGAAGCCTTCGGAATATTGAGAAGATACGGGATGAAGCTGAACCCCAAGAAATGTGTCTTCAGCGTAGCCTCAGGGAAGTTCTTAGGATTCCTCGTGTTGCAACGAGGTATTGAAGTTAACCCAGATCAAATCAAGGCGATAGACGCGATACCTGAGGTGCTGAATAGCAAAAAATAGGTGCAGAAGCTGACGGGGCGAATAGCCGCCCTATCTAGATTCATCTCACGATCCTCCGATAGATGCCACAAATTTTTCAATGTACTGAGAAAGGACAATGGATTACAATGGAACGAAGAATGTGTCGAAGCCTTGAGAAAACTGAAGGCGTACCTGTCCTTGCCTCTCTCCTGCTGGCCAAAGCAAATCCGAGCGAGCCCCTGCTGGTATACCTGGCCGTATCTGAGGTCGCCGTCAGTGCAGTATTGGTTCGCGAGACTAAAGGTACGTAATCCCTTATTTACTATATTAGCAAGACCTTAGTGGACGCCGAAACCCGGTATCCGCACCTTGAAAAATTAACCCTGGCACTGGTCGTAGCTTCACGGAAGCTCAGACCCTATTTTCAATGCCACCCCATAAAAGTAGTAACAACCTTCCCCTTGAGAAGCATCCTACATAAGCCTGAGTTATCA
The DNA here is from genome assembly GCA_026770625.1 of Nicotiana glauca. Taxonomy (NCBI): domain Eukaryota; kingdom Viridiplantae; phylum Streptophyta; class Magnoliopsida; order Solanales; family Solanaceae; genus Nicotiana; species Nicotiana glauca. Next base: position 93,714 of record MU720990.1, read on the forward strand.
GGAAGGCTTTCCAGGTGGGCCATAGAGCTCAGCGAGCATGATATTTCGTATCTCCCGAGAACCACCATCAAGTCGCAAGTACTCGCCGACTTCGTGGCCGACTTCAGCGTAGAGATATTGCCTGAGGCAGAACAAGAGGCACATCGTGCCACCTCCAACACCGACCTATGGGCTTTTTACACTGACGACGCCACTAATGCCTCGGGATTGGGACTGGGACTCGTTCTCGAGGTCCCCACGGGTGAAATAATTCGCTAGTCCATATGATGCCACGAGATGACTAACAACGAGGCCGAGTACGAGACTGTTATCGCAGGTATAAACCTATCCATCAAGTACGGAGCTCGACGACTCATTTTCCATTGAGACTCCCAGCTCGTGATAAACCAGGTCACTGGGACTTACCAAATCAAGTAGCAGAGATTGCAAAAGTAACAATCGGAAATCCACAGATTAATGACCGAGCTCAACGAATGCCGCTTTGAGCAGCTTCTTAGGGCACGGAACACCGAGGCAGACGGCCTAGTAAAACTGGCCGCAGCTACTAAAAACTTCGACAAAGAAAGCGTGGTCACCCTTCTTCATTCATCCATTGATCATACGGAGGTACTCTCCTTAAATTTGACTTGGGACTGGCGCAACCAGTTTGTGTCCTACTTGCAGGAGGGGACACTCCCACCTAACAAAAAAGAAGCCAAGAAGCTTCGCGTACGGGCCGCTCGATATTGCCTGATAAACTGCGAGCTCTATAAAAGAACCTTTGGCGGACCCTTGGCCAAGTGCCTAGGGCCTCACCAAACGACACCAGTACTCGAAGAAGTGCACAAAGGCCACTGCAGCGCCCACACAGGTAACCGTGCCCTCGTACGCTACTTAATATGGGTCGGCTACTATTGGCCAACTATAAAGAAAGATGCGGCAGAATATGTCCGCCAATGCGAACAATGCCAAAAGTACGCCCCCATGATACACCAACCAGGGGAGCCTCTCCACTCGGTCACTTCCCCATGGCCTTTCATCAAATGGGAAATGGACATAGTCGGCCCGCTACTAGCAGGACGAGGAAAGGTACGATTTTTATTGGTTTTAACTGACTATTTTTCCAAGTGGGTGGAAGCAGGTGCGTACGCCCAAATACGCGAACAGGAAGTCATGGCTTTTATATGGAAGAATATCATCTGCCACTTTAGCATCCCCAAAGAAATCAGATGCGACAATGGATGGCAGTTCATCGGCCAGAAAATAACTGAGTTCTTCCACAAATGGCATATTAAGCGAATACTCTCCACGCCATACCACCCCTCCGCCAACAACCAAGCAGAGTCATCCAACAAAATGATACTAAACATACTGAAGAAGAAGCTCGAAGACGGCAAAGGGATATGGCCTGAGCTACTACCAGAAGTACTATGGGCACACCGGACCACGCCCAAATTCTCCACAGGAGAGACACCATACTCACTGGTCTACGGAACCGACGCTGACATACCGGTCAAAGTAGGCGAACCAAGCCTTAGGTAGTCGCATACAAGCGGAGTAGAAAATGATGCGAACAGACTCCAAGACCTCGATGAGGCCGAGGAAAGAAGAGAAATGGCTCACATAAGAATGGTGACCTAGAAACAACAAGTCGAAAGGTACTACAACAAGAGGGCCAAAATACGACCACTCAAAGTAGGTGACTACGTCCTTAAAGGCAAACCGTTAGCACCAAAAGACCCTAGCGAAGGAAAACTGGGCACCAACTAGGACGGACCATACAAAATCACAGCAGCAGCGAATAAAATGGCATTCCAGTTAGAGACAATGGAAGGAAAAATTCTCCAAAACAATTGGAACGTCGCCCACCTCAAGTATTTCCATTTCTGAAAGTCACCTCCTGAGTCGTACTCTTTTTCCCTTGCCCGAGTTTTGTCCCAATTGGGTTTTCTCGGGGAGTTTTTTAACGAGGCGACAGAGGGGATGCCTAGAGATACTCACGAGGCAAGTTTATCACACCAGCCACTTCATATGCCCTCCCGACCGGCATGACAAAGGGACTAGACTAGCATGATCTCCAATGTATGAAAGGCTACGGCCATCTCCAATGTATGAAAGGCTACGGCCATCGCCGATGTATGAAAGGCTACGGCTATCTCCAATGTATGAAAGGCTACGGCCATTGCCGATGTATGAAATGCTACGGCCAGCTCCAATATATGAAAGGCTACGGCCATCTCCAATGTATGAAAGGCTACGGCCATCTCCAATGTGTGAAAGGCTACGACCATCTCCAATGTATGAAAGGCTATGGCCATCTCCAATGTATGAAAGGCTACGGCCATCGCCGATGTATTAAAGGCTACGGGCAGCTCCAATATATGAAAGGCTACGGCCATCTCCAACGTGTAAACGGCTAAAGCCACCATCGCCAATAAGTTGACCAGCTCGACTACGACAGACAAACTCAACGACAGTCAAAGTCAAGTACATGGCTACGGCCATCTCCAATGTGTAAACGGCTAAGGCCACCATCATCAATAAGTCGAACCAGCTCGACTACGACAAATAAACTCGACGACAGTCGAAGCCACGTACATGGCTACGGCCATCTCCAACGTGTAAACGGCTAAGGCCACCATCATTAATAAGTCGACCCAGCTCGACTACGACAAACAAAATAACTCGACAACAGTCAAAGTTACACACATAGCCAGGACCATCGATAATATCACGGTTAAGGAAACCGTCACTATCGGTCGCCAACTCTGTCTGATTATGGCGCAAAACACGTATGCAACAGACAAGGCAACATTCAAGAAGCACACTAAAAAATCTCTACAAACAAACAAACAAGCATCCACTCTGCGGAGTCGAGATACCGAAAATAAAAGGTACGAAAAAAATAGAAAAAGAGTAACTTCTATTATCATCAAGAAAAATATACATGTACAACGGGATCTATTTACATCTCCATAAAACAACAAAAACAAAATAAGTACAAGTCCTAGCAAGGCCCGCCGTCCTATCCGCCAACGCCTGCCGGTCCGTCATCGTTTCCACTGCCGCCCTCAGCTTGATAAGCTGTAGAGATCTAGGACACGGAAGCCAGATGGTTAACGTCTTCGGAATTATAGCCCGCCCAGTCAAGGGAATCGGAACTATATCCACAGGCTTCTTGGGCAACCCGAGCTAAACGCCATTGGTCCTCTGCCTCCGCCTCAGTGGCTCGGTCTGCAACAAGCAACTCCTCGAACACGAACAGCTTGGCTTTGGCGTACACCCACATGTCCCGCGCCTCGCCAGGCACACCTTCGTCGGACCTGGACGCAGCAGCCTGCTTAAGAGCCTCAATTTCAGCCGCCTTGGCATTAAGCTCGACGGTTAAGGCATCGACCTCGGCACGCAAATTAGCGGCCTCCGCCGCTACCCCACGGCCAACCTCCAGTTCATCCTCCTTTGACTGAGAAGAGTCTCTAGTTCAATATTTCGAGCCAAGATGGCCATCAGCTGGTCATCCACCTGCTCCAACTGAACTACCCTTCGCTTCAGCTGGGCCTCCAACTGCTCCAGGCCCTCACGAAAAACCTGAAACTGCGGGTCCTGTGCGAATAGGTTCACCAGAATCAGTACCCACCCCAGACGAGGTAGTGACATTCTGCTTCTTTTTCTTTGTCACACCTCCTTTTTCACGAAGATTTAATACACCCCGTGAAGGGCGTAAAGGAGTTTTTCCAATTAAAGGACAGTCGGAACGGGATTTATTATTATTTATTCAAAGTCGCCACTTGGGATATTAATGGTGTCCCAAGTCACCGGTTGAATCCCGAACTGAGGAAAATATGACTCTGTTAACAGTTCGCGAACTAGAAATCCGGATAAGAAATTCTGTTAATCCGGGAGAAGGTGTTAGGCATTCTCGGATTCCGTGGTTCTAGCACGGTCGCTCAACTGTTGTATTTGATTTTATCTGATTCCCATATATGTTCTATTTTTATGTGCCTTTTATTAATAACCCGCTTTTATTCTATTTATTATTTATTTTACAAGAATTACAACATCGTAAAAATGTATCTAGAACCACGCCGTACCAGTACGCCCGTGGCTTTTAATACATTTCGACTTCGTTGGAANATTTTTTTTTTTTTTTCTTTGGCGAGGCTCGTCTCATTTATATTATTAAAGGCCAATCCTATGTAAACTATATTCTCTATTTGTTTTTGTCCTTAAATCAAAGTAAAAAGCCCTAATTAATTTGTTATATGAACATTTATTTATTGTGTATACACAATCTCCGATTTTTAGATTTTCTTTAACAGGCCCAATATACATATGCTATTAAAAGTCTATCGATAATAGGCCTTAGACAGGCCCAGGCTTTCACAAGTCAAGCTGAATATTGACATGTGCTTGTATTAGGTGAACTGAGGCCCAAAATCATATTAGGCCACTGGGCTTTGCACTGAAGTGAATTTTAACGCAAACAGGATATGAACACATGATGAATTGATTTCAAACTATTCCTGGTGTACTCAATAACACTGTAGAAAATTAACGAAAAACCTTTAAATTTTGTGTTCAAATTTGTTTCTTTATCCATTTATCTATAAATTCTGAATATTAGTGAAATAGAAACCAAGAAAATTGTATAATTCTTTAAAACCAAAACAAGTTATCATTTAATTATTGAAAACGTCATTACAACTAAAAATTCCTACAAAAATTATTATTTTACTTACTGTTTTCTAACAATCAAAACTATACTAAGCTGAACAATAACTTGAGATCACTGAAATGTTTTCACATTTCATTAATTGTTCGAAATTGTCCTAGATTTAACAACTACCTCATTAATACCATAGATTCTAAGTTTTGTTAAAGCCCTATTACAAAAAACACAGTCCAATTATAGTCCAAATATCAGTAAAACATTCCGAAAACTCATATTCTAATTACAAACTTGACTATTCATAATGAATACAATTTGTCTTAGCTAGATTATATGTAAATCCGAATCAGTACATTTATATTATTAAAAAAAAACTCGAAACAGCAGATGCACGGTATATTCCATTGCTCAAAAAACTTGAAACTACATCAATGAGAATAATTGTGTACCTGGGCAGAAATATGAGAAGAAAGAGAATTAGATCTCTAGGTCAACAATGATTAATAGCAACATCAGCAGAATCAGCACAACAAATCCAAAACACAGCTTCATTGACCAAAATATAACCACAATGAATGATAGAAATCAGCATAACAGAACTCAAACAAGCCAATGCAAACTCTCAGTACTTTTGATCACTAGAACCAGAGACAAATCAACAAAACATCCTTTAAAGTGCACTTAGATCAATGAAACAGTGAGTTTTTTGGATATTTTCTACTAAGTTTAATGTTTTTGAGTTTTGGAAGTGATTAATTTCGAAAATGTAGATCTAGAATAGCAGAATTGCTTCAGGAAGATTTTCAGATTGCTAAAACTTATCAAATGATGCCCATTACAGCCTATTTATAGATTTAAAAAGGAGGGAAATTCATATTTCAGAAATTATGAATTAGTCCCTTTTTATTTCATGTTTTACCCTTATTCTTTATTAATTATTCGATTGGATACCTTTTATTTGTTAAGAATTATACTAATTTCCCTATCTAGAATCTTCTACCCTTATATAATTCCCTCTTTGCCCCTACTTCACTTAAAAAGTTACTCTATTGCCACTTTCCTCTACCCAAACTCCCCCTACTTCCTTAGTTTTATTACTAATATTCCATTTTATATCCCCAAACTACCCCTGAATATAAATCAGATTTACTAAGGGCCCTACTGCCCCTCTACCCTTTTACTATTTTTCCCCTTGACCTACGAGTTAATTTCAGTATCAAGGTTTTAATTGACTGTTAATTAATCAAAACTAACCAACTAACAGCTATAACCAATTGACTAACTATTGATTATTAAACAAATATCAAAATCAAATAATATCAAAACAAAACAAACAATCACACTGGTTCAATTGTAGAAATCCAATTATACTATCAATTTATTCATTAAATCATCAGAATCTACTTATAAACCTAATATCTAATTACTATTTTATCAAACAGAAAAAGATGCTATTTTAACAATATTAGTAAACCTTAATGAAAACAAAAATTAAGAAATAAATACGGAAAATATCTAAAACACAAATGTCAAGAAGAAAAGAAACAGAAAAAGAAACAAGTACTTAGCTTAAAATTTATTTGTTTTCTTGACAATCTTTCTTCTCTTTTAGTTGTCAAAAAAAACCTCTCAAAAGCCCAGGGGTCTTGAACTTGATTTTTTTCTTGAACTTTTGGTCACCGGCAAGTTTCAAGCTATGATTTGAGCCAATCCAGTGATCTTTAAGGCTCAAGACTATTGGAAACAGGTTGAGGGTGGTCAAGAGGGGTTATGGTGTGATTTTGGGCCTATTTGGATGAACTAGTGTTCGCCGGAGGTAGGGTTCCGGCGACACTCTTTGGGATATTTGAGGAGATTAAAAGGGATTCGAAGGAAAAAAAGTACAGGGGTGGGATCAGGAGTTTGAGGTGGTTCTGGGGTATTTTTTAGAGGTCGATTGGCTTAGGTACCGTCTCCCGCCGGTAGGGTTCCGGCAGGGTCTGTTGAGAGAAGAGGGAGGCGGCTAGGTTTAGACGGGGAAGAAGAAAGGATTAAAATGATTTAGGGTTATTAGGTTTTGATATATTAAAAGAGACTCAATGAACCGGATTTGTTGGATGCATGAGAATGAACGGCACAGATTAATCGATGGAAATCGTTGCCGTTTTATTTTCTTGATGAGATTAGACTTTGACCGTTAGATCAGTTATTTTAATGGCTCAGATTAAATCCTCTAAACGAGGTCGTTTAATTCATATAAGGCAGACCAGGTAGAATTTGGGCCTGGGCAGGTATTATTTTGTTTGGGCTAGTGTATTTGGCCAAAAGTTTTACACAATCCATTACTTTTTGTATTCTTTTTGTATTTTATTTTCACTTTGTATTTTGTATTTTCTTTTCTTTTATATTTTCTCATATTTTTTCTGATTTTATTAAACTGTGAAATTAAATTAAGACTAATTAAATTCTAAAAATTTATATAATATCTATTTTATAGTAATTTCCAAACACTAAAAATGTTATTTTTTTTTATTTTTCTTTAATCTTTTTCAAAATTATAAAAATTAAAAATCCTAATGCATATGTATATATTTTTGTAATTTTAGCATGAATTATTATGCAACTAATTAACATAAAAATGCAACAAATATCAACAAAATTTTAAAAATAATAAGAAATCATTTGGTTTGGACTTTAGGAATAATTTGCTTAGGGCAAAAATCACGTGCTCACAGCTGCTCCTCTTTGCCCGGAAACACGAAGAGTTTTCGTGCAAAGACAAGTGAGCGGTAATGAGGGATTTTTGCCCATTCACATATTCCGTGTGAAGCATTTTGAAAAGTTTGACCGCACCCTGCTTCAGAGGTTGCCTACATATCCCGGGCTAAACAGGAATCAGGTCAGTGTAGTTCGGGAGTGTCTGGCAGCTGAGACTACCAGGAAGCTGTGATTTCACTGCTGTTGCTGTTGTTACTGCTTGCTGGCCCCCTTATTACACCATGTAAAGATAAAAAGAAGCTAGCCTAAGCTATGCTCTATAATTTGCAAAAATCCTATCTATGCCTAGTATCTTGTGTTCTTGTATTGCCTTGATCTTGCATCTTGTATTCTTTCAATGGAATTCTGGCTATTGCCTTGACTGTGGTTTGAAATATGTGTCCATTCTTCAGGTGGACTCCTGCTTGCGATTGCTTGAAAAAGGTATTCCCTTGTTCTTCATGTGGGTTCCTGCTTGCGATTGCTTTAAAATGTATTCCCTTGTTCTCCAGGTGGGCTCCTGCTTATGATTAATTTGAGAAAGTATTCCCTTGTTCTCCAGGTGGGCTCCTGCTTACAACAAAATAGACAACCGAAGAAAATTTTCTGCCCCAGTATGGTGACTGGGCATATCATGTTATCAGATATTAAAATTTAAGGCTAGAATTTGAATTGTACTTCCCTTGTTTTCAGGTGGGTGCCTGCTTGCTGCATTTGAAAAGATATTCCCTTTGTTTTTCAGGTGGACTCCTGCTTGCAATTGCTTGAAAGGTATTCCTTTGTTCTCCAGGTGGGATCCTGCTTTTGAAAAGTATTCCCTTTATTTTTCAGGTGGGCTCCCGCTTTTGAAAAGTATTCCCTTTGTTTTTCAGGTGGGCTCCTGCTTACTGAATTTGAAAAATATTCCCTTTGTTCTTCAGGTGGGCTCTTGCTTACTGAATTTAAAAAATATTCCCTTTGTTTTTTCAGGTGGGCTCCTGCTTACATCAAAATAGACAACCAAAGAAAATTTTCTACCCCAGTATGATAACTGGGCGCGTTGTGTTACGACATATTAACTTGAAAGATAAAAATTGTATTATATTTCCCTTGTTCATCAGGTGGGTGCCTGATTGCTGCGCTTTGGAATGTATTCCCTTATTCTTCAGGTGGGCGCCTGCTTGCTGCGCTTTGGAATGTATTCCCTTGTTCTTCAGGTGATCGCCTGCTTGCTGCGCTTTGGAATGTATTCCCTTGTTCTTCAGGTGGGCGCCTGCTTGCTAACTTTTGAACGTATTCCCTTGTTATCCAGGTGGGCTCTTGTTTACAAAGAAAATCCTTTCTGCCTCTGTTTTAATCAAAGAACGATTTGTTAGTATAAAATGGTGGATAGCTGCTGGCATTCTGGCTGGCCATGCTTTTGCTTCCGAACTTGCTCCGACTTGCTTCTTTGAACTTGTTTTGATTTGCCATGACCTCCCGGCTATCTTTTAAATCCTCTGATCTTGATGACCCAATTATTTTTCCTTATGTTACTGTCTTGGTGTTTCTGTTCCCCTTTCTGTGAAACTTTGCTTTTCTTCCAATCATCTGATTACCCTTTGATGGGATTTACATTGATCCTTCATGTTTTACTGTCCTTTAACATGTCCTGATCTCATTGTGCCATACAACTAGGAAACTGGTAGTTAGCTTTGACTACAAATTTCTTATAGACAGATTTCAAGAATAAATGAAATGCAATGACCTCGAAGTTTTTGAGGATAGAAAGACTCTGAAAAGATAAAAAGTACAGGACTTATCTGAGTGGAAAGGCTGATTCCATTGATCATGCTATGCATTTTGGATTAACCAGCCTAGTTTGTCCAACCAATCGACTGTTCCATACTTCATAACCAGATCTTCACCGAAAAACCAAATTTCACGTGTTTTGCCATGTTTTGAACACCTTTCAACCATAGACTTCTTTCATTTGCCCATCTGAAAAACTCACTTTCGCCTTACGGTGCCTGTGAGGGTTTTCACCAATAAGACTCTTTCATTTTTAATATCTCTCAATTCACATCACCATACGGTGCCCGTGAGGGTTTTCACCAATAAGACTCTCATTTTATATCTCTCAGCTCGCATCGCCTTACGGTGCCCGTGAGGGTTTTCACCAATAAAACTCTCTCATTTTATATTTCTCAGCTCCCATCGCCTTACGATGCCCGTGTGGGTTTTCACCAATAAGACTCTCTCATTTTATATTTTCCATCTTCTGTTACCCGAGTGTTGTCCACAACATGATTCACCTTACCTGCTTGTATTGATATTTCTTAAAATTGATCAGAAGGTCTTTCTTTGGGCCGTAATATGGCTTTAGGATGGGTTTAGAAAGAAGGGTATAAAGGCTCAAAATATCTCAACGTGGGTTCAAAAATTATAACTTTTGGAATCATATCTCCCACAACAAACATAACTTCTGCCCCAGTTTCATTCTTGGGGATTCTTGGACTTTTCTTCGGTTGTGACTGAACCTCAGTGAGGCTGCCTACGTACCCTTTCAGGATCAAGTCAAACGTAGTTCAGGTCATAAAATCGCTTCATTGTTGCAATGTTTCCTTCTATTCTTCTTCATTCTTTTCTTTTCAGGTCATAAAATTGCTTCATTGTTGCAATGTTTCCTTCTATTCTTCTTCATTCTTTTCTTCTTTTCTTTTCCTTTCTTTTCTTTTCTTTTTCTGTTTTTTTCTTTTCTTTTTCTTTTTCTCTTTTTCTTTTCTTTTTCTTTCTTTTCTTCTTTTCTTTTCTTTTCTTTCTTTTCTTCTTTTGTTTTTCCACTTGATTTCCCCGTTCAATCCTTGATTTTTGTTGTTGATTCCGATGCGTCCGCGGAAATTTGAAGTCGGACAATTGGTATTGAGACGTATTCTACCTATTGGGCTGAAGCAAAAGGAAAGTTTGCTCCTAACTGGCAGGGACCATTTGTTGTATCATGAGTGTTGTCCAATGGTGCATTGTATATAACAGATGTGAAAGGAAAATGTGTAAAAATGGCTATTAATTCTGATGTAGTCAAGAGATATTATGTATGATTTCTTTATCCTTATGTATCTGATTGTATTTGACATGTCTTGAAATTGAAATGATGAAGGCATTTTGTTCTACTATCCAAACACTTTATCCATTGCTATCCCTTTGAGCCTTATTATATTTTCTTTCATACCTTCTCTAACACTATAAATACCCCCTCCCTCTTCTTCATTTCAATACTCATTTCTCATTTCTCAATCTCTCAATCTCCAATATTCAAGAGTTCAAGTGTAAATCTCAATTTTCAAGTGAAATCATGCCTCGTTCGGAAAGAGTCCGCTTATTTGTTTCGCAACTTTTTGAAATGCTTGAAGAAAATGAAGAAGACCAAATATTAAAGTGCAAGAACTGTAGAAGAGTCTTAAATTTTCATTCAGGGTGTACCACAGGCATTCTAAGGAGACATATCAAGTATTGTGTTGAGCGTACTTATCCGCAAATTCGTCTTTAAGATTTTTCAATAATTTGTGTTATTTAAAAATTATTAGACGTATTTACGCTTCATGTTGTACTTTGTTATTAATTTATTGTGCATTCTAATTTACAAGAAATTGCCTTAAACAAAAAAAAAAATAGCTCGGACATAAAAAAGCCCGTTAGGCCCGCGAAGCCCACGAGCCCGGTCCGTTTAGCCCAGGACCATCTGGGCTTAGGCCCGTCACGGGCTGGTTCCACCCAGCAGGCCCACGAAGCCCGGGACCGCCAAGCCCGGGACCGCTAGGCCCGGCCCGTTTGGCCCATTTAGGCCCGGGCCCGCCTAAAAGTGCAGCCTTAGCTGGGTCCCAACATGTAAACAATGCTTTGACAATATCCCCTCGAGGCACAATATCTAGCAAACTGGCAAGACCTTTCAAATATTTCTTCACTTCATCTTGCCCTTCTTTGCCCAAATCATTCCACCACAGACGTAACTTCAAAGGGATCTTATGCAAGAATGATTCATTCTGAGTCGTGCTCATCCTGCACATTTATTAATGTGATTTAATTATTTATTTATGACCTAAAAGAAAAGCACTATATATTTTGTTTTTCAAATCTAATTTTTACCAGTAAAAAAAAAACTACTTTGTCAATACGGCCTTTCAGGACTTCCAAAAGAAAAATTTAAGGCTGTGTTCGCTAACTAATAAGAAATGATTCAAAAGTGGCCATTTTCAAAAACAGCCTTCCGGTGCCCTTTTGGGACATTCGGCTATTTTGACAAAACGGCATCACTTAATGACCAAAATTCAAAATTTGATATTTTCTGGCTATTTTTTGCAAAAAGGTATGGTTGGACCCGTCAAGGGTTGCCTACGTATCTCACACGTGGTGAGAATTAAACCAGCGTAGTTCGGGCAAACTATTTTTAAAACAAATCATTTTTATTTTTTATTTTTTATTTTTGGGCAAAAATCAAGTAACCAAACTAGCAAAATTTCATTTTCAATTTTATTAACAAAACAAACTATATTTTTTTGATTTTTTTTTTTTGAAAACAAAACAAAATAATAAAAAAAAATTATTTATTTGTAATAACCCTAAAACCTCTTTTTATATTTTCTTTTGCTTTAGTTAAAACGAATTATAAAAAATCAAAAATCTTTCTATTTCCATCCCTTTTTTTTTCTTCAAATTTTCGGCAGGGTTTCGACAGTATTTGGGTATCGGTTTTTCTATAATCAAACAATTACTAATATCTTCTCTTTTCTCTTTTCTCAATTTCACAAAAAATTCTTCTTTTTTTTTTAAACTGGTCAGCATGATGGCCCTAGACAAATAAATGCAACACGTAAAATGTGTGATGATCTTTTCATATCTGGATACCTGTCCTAGACGGACCCAACCCTTGTATTGAGTCTCCTAAGTCATACGTGATGCAAATAAATGTCCCTATTCTAAGTTCAAAACCTGGTTATATGTTCTAGACTGTATACCCGAGCGGACGCCTCGAGTCGAGGAGGGGGCTACGTACCGGGAACCAAAACGACATCCGGCTTAGTAACTTGTCTGGCCTCTTTCTTATTTAAGATTATTGACACTAATAGAATAGGGAGTCTCAACCAGTAAGCACATCCCCGGAGGTGAGAAGATAAGGGTTTTCGGTACAGTTTTTATATACAATTCAAATAATATCAAAGCGGTAAATATTTAGCACGTTAATCATAAACATATAGGGAAATCAGATATAAACAAATACAACAATTATTTCGAGCTCGAATTCTTAAACCCTGAACCGAAGTTCTGGGTTTCTTTTCCCCAGCAGAGTCGCCAGAACTATCATACCTCCTTTTACACGAAGATTTAATACACCCCGTGAAGGGCGTAAAGGAGTTTTTCCAATTAAAGGACAGTCGGAACGGGATTTATTATTATTTATTCAGAGTCGCCACTTGGGATATTAATGGTATCCCAAGTCACCGGTTGAATCCCGAACCGAGGAAAATATGACTCTGTTAACAGTTCGCGAACTAGAAATCCGGATAAGAAATTCTGTTAACCCGGGAGAAGGTGTTAGGCATTCCCGGATTCCGTGGTTC
>MU720992.1:0-28446 GCA_026770625.1 Nicotiana glauca
CTGAGGTGGCTTATTGCCCGAGCAGTTGTATCAGATGAGACGAGATCCCTTGATCTAGGATTCTGTGCAATCCAGCTATACGAGGTGTGTTACGGAAATAAGACCATTATTGGGGTCAGAATGTGGTAAGGGCCTTGTCAAGAGTCTAGACCTAATGTTTTGTTGACTCGGCGATTGATTATGAACGATGGTACATCTCTTCTGTCGTAGCAGTATGGTAATGGTTGTAATAAGACCTGTTTATGTCAGGGGTGCAGTGGGAGCATCAGATTAGTAGGATTTTTGCTAAGTTGATCGGAGAATATTATTGTGGCCCTGTGGATTTAGTGTTGCAAAGTAAGAATTCGGCAAAGTGATGCGGTCATGTTTGAGTACAGCGTGTAGTGATTGATATAGCGATCGTATGTCAGAAGAACGCCTAGCATAGGGTTCCGGATGTTGGAATCGGGCTCTATGGCTTATTTACTTGGGTAAAAGGGAACATTTTTCAGAATTTATCGAGCTTATGTGCTCAGCTAAGTTGTGGTAGCACGGTAAGGTGCATGAGATGCTAAACAGTGATTTCAGACTACTCCAGCACAGTTCTCAGCACGTTCGAGGACGAACGTATGTTTAAGTGGGAGAGAATGTAACGACCCGACCGGTCGTTTTGAGTACTAGCGCTCCGTTCAGCAGTCGGATGACATGAATAGCTTCATTTCAGGCATTTTGACTTGTACGCGTGGTCGGAATTGAATTTCGAGAAGTCCAGAGTTGAATTGGGAAGAGAAGTCTCATTTCGGAAGCTTAAAGTTGAAGAATGAACTAGGATTGGAATTTTGAGTAAACGACCTCGGAATCGGGATCTGAAGGTTCCAGCAGGTTCGTATGATGATTTCGGACATGGGCGTATGCCCGGAGTGGGTTTTGGATAATCCTGGAGTGTTTTGACGCCTATTGTGGAAGTTAGTATTTTAGAAGAAATCTCATAAGTTTGGTTTGAAGTGCATATCAGTGTTATCAACATCCGTTTGGAATTTTGAGACTGTGAATAGCTCCGTATGGTGATTCTGGAGTTGGGGGCGCGATCGGAAGTGCATTCGGAGGTCCGTAGGTCATTTTGAAGCCATTTGGCCAAAGATAGATATTTGATGGTTTTGGGAAGTTTGACCGGGGGGTTGACTTTTTTATATCGGGGTCGGAATCAAATTCCGGAAATTTGAGTAGGTCCGTAATGTCAAACATGACTTGCGTGCAAAATTTAAAGTCAATCGGACGTGATTTGATAGGTTTAAACATTGGAAATAGAAGTTGGAAAGTTCAAAGTTCATAAAGCTTGAATTGGGGTGTAATTCATGAATTTCGCGTTGTTTGTTATAATTCGAGGCTTTGAGCAAGTCTGTAATGTGTTTTGGGAATGGTTTGTATGATTGGTTGGGGTCCCGGGGGCTTCGGGTGGATTCCAGGTGGTTAACGGATCAAATTGGGAAGTTGAAGAACAGTTGAAGGGATCTGGTTGCTGGTATTTCCGCCTCTGCGGAAATGGGACAGCACAAGCGGCCCTGCAAAAGCGAGGAAGTAACCGCAGAAGCGATTGGCAGTGAAGGGAGCAGGGACCGCTTATGCGTTCTGGTATCCGCAAAAGCGGAGGCGCAAAAGCGGTAGGAGTCACCGCAGAAGCGAAATGGTCCGAAGGGTCGTGGACCGTAGATATGGTCAAGGTTCCACAGAAGCGAGACCGCATCTGCGGAAGAAGGGATTGTAGAAGCATAAAATGGGGCCAAGCCCAGGACCGTAAAAGCGTCCAAGAATCCGCATAAGCAGAACCGCATAAGCGGTAATAATTTCGCAGAAGCGAAAACGACTGAAGGCAAAAGCATAATTTAAGTCGTGATTTGGTTCATTTCTCTCATATTTTCATGGCTTGGGGCGATTTTGGAGAGCTTCAAGGAGGGGATTTTCGCCATCAATGTTAAGGTAAGTTATTCCCACCTATTATAAGTTAAATACATTGATCATGTATGAGATTAAGCATGGGAATTAGTGTAAATATTGGGGTTTTGGTTGGAAACCTAGAAAATTATAAAACATGGATTTTAGCCACGAGTTTGAGAATGGAATTAGGAGAAAATTATATATTAGAGTTCCTAAGGTCATGGGTAACCTATATCTTTGAGAAATTTTGGATTTCGGGCACGTGGGCCCGAGGACATTTTGGTCAACCTTTCGTTCGGAGTTAGGAATTTTTATAAATTGGGTTGCGGAGTATAGTTGAGCATATATTAATGGATTTGTGTGATCATTGGCTAATTTTGGTGCATTGTGCGTTGGTTGAAGCCTTCGGGAGGATGTAGAATGCCGGTTGCGAGTGTTCAGAGCAAGGTGAGTCTCCTTTCTAATTATGTAAGGGGGAAATTACCCCATAGGTGAGTTAAATTGATTTTATGCTCCTAGATGTGGGGGCTACGTGCGCACGAGGTGACGAAAGTCCGTGCGTAGCTACTATTATGCTATTGTCCGGGTAGTTTAGGACCCAAAAGCATGTTATATGTGGGAAAAATGTGAAATCATGGATAGCTCAGATTGATTAAGTCACCTTAAATTAATAATTGGATTTTCTAAAAGACTTAAGCTTCGTTTTTCTCAAATTAATAAAGAGAATTGACCTTTCCTGGATATTTGCTCCACGTTGACTTCCTGACTGTTTATCTGTCTGTGTGTGTTTATTTTGGAACGGGCCGAACGCCTCGGCAGATTAATAGATGCATCTATAGGCGCGTCGTCGACCCTCGGTAAGTGCACATTTATTTCTGTTTGATCGGGTCGTCGCCACGGTATGATTTGCGCATGCCTGTGTTGCTGTCTGAACTTAACTAAGTTATTATTGCCCTTTGTGGCTTAAATATATTTGGATTATATTTCAAAGAGAAATTCGGGAAATTTTCCTGTGAAAGAACTACGTGTTTATTTGTTTCCTCTATTTGGATTAGAATCATGTCTATAAAGAATAAATCCACGGTTTAATATGTGTGTTAAGGATAAATGATCATTGGACCATTAGAGTGTGTCAAAGTTGACCATCTCGTCTCTACCACTTCGGGATTAGGCAGGACACTCACTGAGTACACGTTGATTACATGCCCATACTACACTTCTGTACATTTTTATTGTAAAGGTACATGATACTTTAGCGGCCTACTGGGCGCAGCAGCACAGACGATTCAGGGACTAGGTGAGTTGCAGTATTCAAGGTGGCCCGCAGCTTTTAAAGTCCCTTCTAGTAACTGTATTTCTTTCCGGTCCATTGTATTCCGGACGGATGTTGTGTTGTATTTTATGTCTTTATCAGTAGTTGCTCATGCACTTGTGACACTGGGTGTCTGGGATGGCTTCAGTGAATCTTTGTGCGAATTGGTATTATTTAAGTTTGAATTCAAGAAGGTGACGCGAATATTAAATTCTTCCATATTAATGCAACCAATAGAGCTAGGAAAAACAAAATCATTTATTTCAAAGACGAATTTGGTAATTGGATCAATGAACCTAACAAAATCCTAGATCACACTCTCAACTACTTTGAGAATGCCTTCAAAACTGATCATTCTGCTTCCAATTGGTCTATTATTAAAAATAATCCAAAAACTTTTATCAACCTTGATCTCTCTATCCTGGACAATAATCTTTCAAAGGGAGAAATCTACAAGGCAGTCTTTTCCTTCAAACTATTTAAATCCCCTGGTCTAGATGGCATACATCCTTTTTTCTACCAGAAATATTGGTGCATTGTAGGAAAATCAGTTATAGACCTATGTACCCAAGTTTTTAGTACTCAATCTCTTCCTAATGATATTAACAACACCTACATTTGTCTAATCCCCAAAGTCCCAAATGCCAATAATCTGAAAAACATTAGGCCCATAGGACTTTGCAATACTATTTATAAAATCATTACCAAAATGCCAATAGAATTCAGCCTTTCCTCAATAAAATTATAAGCCCTTTCCAAGCTAGCTTCTTAAAAGGGAGAAGGTCTTCTGATAATGCCATCATAATCCAAGAAATGATGTGCCATTTTAAAAAAATGAGTGGGAAAAAAGGATACATGATACTAAAATTAGATCTGGAAAAAGCCTTCGACAGACTGGAATGGTCTTTCATCTATTTAACCCTTTCTTACTTACAATTCCCTACTAACATAAATAATCTAATTATGAATTGTATAATCACTAGCAACATTGCCATTTTAGTAAATGGCACTACAACCTCTTTCTTTGCACCAAGTAGCGGTATCAAACAAGGCTGCCCCTATCCCCCTTTATATTAATTTGGTGCATGGAAATGCTATCTCGACTAATCTGTCACCAAGTTGACATCAGTCTTTGGGACCCCATAAGACTAAGCAACCATAACTCTAGCATATCTCACTTGTTTTTTGCTGATGATACCTGGCAAAAGCTGATAAAAGAAACCTTCAAACCATCAAAGGATGCCTTAATATTTTTGGTTAAAAGATCAATAGGGGGAAATCAAAGATTTTGTTCTCTCAAAACTGTCCTATTCAAGTTACCAAAGAAATTGCATCAGGATTTAATATCAATGTAGCCAATAAATTTGGTAACTACTTGGGGTTTCCAATCCTTAACAATGCTCCCAAAGAAAAAGATTACCAATTCAACATTGAGAAAATGCGGGCCAAACTTTCAAATTGGAAAATCAATTTTCTAAACATAGCTAGTAGGACTACCTTATCCCTTGTAACTCTCAATTCTATTCCAAACCATGCTATGCAATATACATTGCTCCCAAACAAAACTCATAAGCTTATTGATCAAATCCAAAGGAATTTTGTTTGGGGCACTACATCAAATCAAAAAAACTTCACCTTATTAATTGGAACACTGTTACCAAGCCCAAAACACTAGGAGGTCTAGGAATGAAAGATGCCCTTTCAAAGAATAAAGTTTTACTCGGTAGTCTGTCTTGGAGACTCATTAACAATACCTCATCACCCTGGGCAAACCTCCTTATACGCAAATACTGCAAAAAAAATATCAAGCATACCTCCTTCATTTGGAAAAGTGTTGTTACTGCCTGGGAATTTGTAACCAAGGTATTCAATGGTTTCTGGGGAAGTCGAGCGGGAAGAGTAATTGGGTGTTGCTCGGTAAATGGAGTTCGGTTATGACCTATCGGGTTGCGTGGTATATGTTATCTGTCCCACCGTGGGTATGATGATGTGTCTGGTTCCAGACGTCAAATGGAGCATGGTTGTCGATTTCGAACATAGTGACTTAAGGTGTTTCATGTGGAGCAGTATTTGGATAGGGTCGCGCGTTGCAGCAAAGCTGTGAGGAAATATGACCTTGCGGGTCAAATTTGTGTGTTCTATTTCTATGATGTGAGACGGATTCCCAGCCTTGTGTTGTGGCGGTACTGGTGAGCTTGAGGTACAGCTCTTTCAATTGTGTCATTTTCATGATTTGAGTATGTTCGGATTGTTTCTTATTGGTGCGCGTAGTTACGCAAGTTGTGGCTTAGGCCCGTATTGATGTGTCATGTCAATAGGGTGGTGTGTTTGGTCAAAAGAGATCGTGAGGATCATTAATGAATACAAACGGATTTGATTTCAGCATGTTTGATGGGTAAATATCGAGGTTCGATTTAGAAATTTGCTATGGTCCTTGCCAAATGAGAGATGGTTATGACACTACACCAAATAGTCATTTTAACGGCAATCATTTAGTGGCAATGTCACGACCCAATTACCAAACCCGGTCGTGATGGCGCCTCTCGTGAAGACATGGCCTGCCAGAATAACGCAAACACCCCTTTTAAATCAATTAATTAACATTAACAATTCTAACACATTCTTAAAAAACTCAATAATGTGGAACAACGATAATAATAAGGGAAACCATCCCGACACAGCCCAAACCGGGGTGTCACAAGTTATGAGCTACTACAAAATATCTATAAGTCTACAAAATAGAATATCTGATACAGAAGTCTGGAATAACTGAAATAGCATAAAATAGGGGAGTCAAGGGGCTGCGGATATCAACAGCTACCTCGAAGCTCCGATCTCACTGCTTGATTTGGGAAGGATGTCAGTGCTCAGGTGCGGACTCCGCTAATCCTAAATCTACACGCATGATGCTGGGAGTAATATGAGTACTTCGACCTAGTGAGTAATAATAATAAATTATAACCGAAGATAAGAAATCACATAACTGTATTAAGCAATTATATATAAGGCAGTAAAAGCAGTAAAACCGTAGAACAATACAGATTCAAGTGAAATCTCCTTTTAAAATTCGGTAAATCAGGTAAAACAACAAGTAAATAGTGAATAGGAATCTGCCCCTCGGGCCCAGTATCAATCACTCAGAACAATATCAGCCCCTCGGGCTCAGCATCAGTCACTCAGAACAATATTAGCCCCTTGGGCTTAGTATCATATCACATGGGTACCCGCGCTCACTGTGGGTGTGCAGACTCCGGAGGGGCCCCTTACGGCCCAGGCGCTATATCAACATAAGGCTTGAAAGCCTTCTCACATCACACTCGAGTCCTGAAAGCCTCATCACATATCACTCGAGGCCTCAAAGCCTCCTCGCAATACACTTGAAGCCTGAAAGCGTCCTCATAATACATTCGAGGCCTGAAAGCCTCCTCACATCATGCTCAAGGCCTGAAAGCCTCACTCAGTCCAGAAACATCATAAGCCCCTCGGGCATCAATAAAATAATAGTTCTCTGCCCAAACAATAGTGAAATATCATTAAAGTCTCCAAATTCAATAAAAGCGGCTGAGTTTGCAAAACAGTATAATTATTAGGACTGAGTTCAAATAACGTGTCAAAATAGTAAGGAAATAGTGATAATAATCCCCGAAGGATTTAAATAATCGGCATTAAGCCCAAAGCATGGCAATAAGCCCAAATCACGATGGTAAACAAATCAACTTAGTCAAATATGCGGTAAAATATCATACGGGATGGACCAAGTCACAATCCCCATTAGTAAACAATCTCGCACTCACCATTAAGCGCGTGTTTCACGTCAATATAGCACTAAGTTGTGCTAATCCGGGGTTTCAAACCCACAAGATATCATTTACTATCATTACTCACCTAAAGCCGGCCAAAATCCTAGCTCGCTATGCCCTTGCCTCCCAAATCGACCTCCTCACGCGTCGAATCTGGTCAAAACCACAACAAATACGTTACAATAGGCTAAGGAAACATAACCCAATCAAAAAGACTCGAAAAATATTGAAATTCACGAAATTTGCAAAACTCGAGCCCCGGGCCCACTTCTCGAAAAATCAGAAAATTAACATCATCGGATTCCTCATCTCTCCACGAGTCTATACATACCAAAAACTCTCAAATTCGAGCCCAAATGACCCTTCAAATCCCACTTTAAAATACCAAATTTCCAAGCCCTAGCTTTACCCTCTTTTGATGAATTTCCACAAATTTCTATGTTAATTCTACCATTAAATCATGTATTAAGGTCAAGGAACTCACCTCCAATCACACCTAGTCGAAATCCCCTTTAATTTCTGCCTAAAAGCTCTCAAGGGGGATCAAAAATGGAGGAAATGAACTTAAGCTCGCGGAACAAAATGAGGTTTAAAACCCTTCTCTGAACGGTCTTTTTCGCATCTGCGGTTACCTTTCCATATATGCGACTATTGCTTCTGCGATTTTTCATCCGCTTCTGCGGAACTCACTAATACGCCCAAGACTGCTTATGCGGTCAGCAACCATATTTGCGGAGACCGCTCCTGCGGAACCCCTCCATATAGCCTACACTCGCACCTGCAACCAAACCCTCGCATATGCGGAACCTCTTCTATGGCCCTTTTTTCGCAGATGCGGAAATACCAGATATCAGTAAACCAGCGATTTCACAACTCCAAAATCCATCCTGATGGCTATCCGAAATTACCCCGAGGCCCCCGGGACCTCAACCAAAAGTTCCAACTCATCCTAAAATATCATTCAAACTTGCTCCAATCGCCAAAACACCACAAACAACACCAAAACTATCAAATTACATTGAATTCAAGCCTAAGCTCTTTTCAAACTTTTGAATTACGCATTTGATCAAAAACCCGACCAAAACACCTCCGAATGACCTGGAATTTTGCACACACATCCAAAATCACCCAACAAAGCTACAACAACTCTCTGAATTCCATTCTGACCCTCAGATCAAAATCTCACCTATCAATTGGAATTCGCCCAAATACTAACTTCGCCAATTCAAGCCTAATTCTACACCGGACCTCCAAAATCAATTCCGATCACGCTCCTAAGTCAAAAATCATCCCCCGAAGCTAACCGAATCACCGGAAATCACATCCGAGCCCTCTAACTCATAAGTCAACATCTGGTTGACTCTTCCAAAATAAGATTTCCTTAAAGAGACTAATTGTCTCATTTCCATCTAAAACCAATCCAATTCAACTCATTCACCCAAGACTCCTATAATGAAACATAAGTAAGCAGAAAATAGGGGAAACGGGGCAGTAACTCACATGACGACGGGTTGAGTCGTCAGAGGCAATTAGTTAATTGTCACTAATTTATTATTGACAAAGGGATATTATCGACAAATGCAAATTAGCCAGGAGAAACTACCTTTTTGATGGCAATTAAAAAGAATGGCCCCTAATAATCACTAATTGAAGTTAATGTTTTATCTTTCCCACCAATATTTTCCAATAAAATTCACATATTCCCTCCAAATGTAAATCACGAACTAAAGATAATTTCGGGGAAAGGATTTTGAAAGGACTTCCATCGTACTGCTCAGACTCCACTGCCCAACATTTCTATCTCACCAACGCCGACCACCATCCTTGGTTACCTAACTCATCATTCTGACTTCCGTAAAAGAACATTCGGAGATGCAGCAAATAAATAAATAAAGAGGGTAAGCCACACATTAGTAAATTAAGAAAAAAATTGAATTTTGGTGGCCTCGAACTGAATGAAAATCGAGGTTCGATCTCTCAGATCTGGTCTTCTAATAATTTTTATACTTTATTCATTCACTATCAGTGTAGATTCTATTCATTTCTTGTGATGGACTTCTTGCTCTCTTATTGTTCGTTATGGATTTTCTAAGTTCTATTCACTGTGCTTGATGGGATTTGATTTTACATGAGAGTTGTGAAATTCAGAGGTACTAGTGATGTAGTTTGAGATTCTTTTTCCCCTTTTTGGTATCTATTTTTTAGTTACTGATTTGTATTCATTGTTCCTTATGAATCTGGGATGCTTTAAAATGTAAAACAATAGTTAAGAAGTACACTTGGTGCTTATACATATGAAATTAACAAAGAATTCTCCGAACTTTTATGTTGTAGAGCTCATCTACCTTTATATTACGAAGGAAGGCTAAAAAACTCTTGGTCTCCGAGTCTCTATTGTTGTCTTTGGCCTTCCGATCCTCTGTTAAAACTAAAATTGAATTTTTCTATTTATTAACTAGTAACTTTTTTATGCATATATGGATATCTCTAGTTTTTGTGTGTGCCTTTATTTCTCTAGTTTGAAGGGTCGCTAAGGAGAGTAATCTTTTGTGGTACGCCTATAAAAACCCATTTTGTTGTGATCACCAAATTGACTCTTAACATTTAAACAAATAGGATATACTAATTGCTACTAGACTTTGTTAGAATATTTGACTCAAGTTCTTGTATGATTCTAATTGACAAAGGATAGGGACAGTTGATCACCTATCAGTCTATCTCTAAGGATTGGATCGAGGTTGTAGCTATTATGTAGAATATTTCTTATTTGTCTCTAAACGTGATTCTTATTATCTGTATATTTGTTAAATCACTGGGAATACGAAGCAGTATGTTAAACGGACAATTTTAGCTGAAGAAACAATATCAATACCAGGCTCGTCAATGCATCTAAAGCTGATTAAGGTGTTGGAAGATATATTTTAATAACATGATGTCTTTATGATTTGAATTGAGTTATGCAGTGATAGGTCTCTTAGCCTTTTTTCCTTCTTTAATATAGACATTGCTATATCTAGCCAAAATATATACTACATTAATGATATTTTGCCTTTTCAGTTCTTGATGATTTGGTCTTCTTCTAACATGCATTATGTAAGTAACTCTTTAATAGTGTTGTAGACCAACAAAAAGTCAGAGTTTGTTGTTGTTCTAAAGAAGAAAATGATTTAATTGAAGATCTTATTGGTATTCAAGCCCGTGGTTGCTCTGCTTCTCCTCACCAACTTCAAATTAGTTCACCCATTTATTTTCATTCTTTTTTTTGTTCACTAAGATGGTAATATAATTGATATGGTATTACAACAATAAGATACTACACTAATATTGTAATACTCTGAGATTAAGAAGCTCATGGATTAAAAAGTGGACTAAATAATTTGAAGTATTATTGTTATAATGATTTCGAAATTCTTTCTAATAATAATAATCTTTTAATGATCATTATTAAGGTGATCGATAATAGAGTGCGGTTTAATACGGTGAAAATGCTAAACGGATTATAGATTACATGTCCTTGTTCCATTCCTTATAGTATTAGTGTTGCCTCTATGTCATTGAAATAGTTATGGTAAAGGAGGTTCATTTATTTCTTTGGTTGGATTCAGTATATAGTTCAAGTATATTTTAGTCTCCCCAAGGTGAATTTATAGGATGATGTATCAGTTTCTATATTTGTTTATATCCTTCAGACAACTTGGCATCATTATATGATTCTTTTGAGGGTATTTATCCTTATTTCTCTCCCTAAAGCAAGTTTCATGAGGTTCACAAGACTTATCTTTATTAGAACTTTTGCTTTTGAGCAGTTGGTTGTGAAGGTGTTTGTTTAACATAGCAAAGTGCCAAAGCATAGGGGTAGAAGTTCCAGGGGTGCAAGGATTAAAATATTTTCTTTTAAGTTATTTTTGCTGCTTCATAATTTGTGAAACTTAAGGCAGTGTTGCTAAGCATATGTTGCTAAACATTGTCATTTACAAAAGATTAACCAGAAGTATTTGAAGTTGGGAGCTACTTTGACAATAAATTTATACGAGACTTACAAATTTTTTTTATATCAGATTTCATCTTTTGACATTCGCTCAGTTTTATTATTTGAGGTCATATATTATGATGTTCGAAAGTTTAGCATATAGGAAGACTTTAATGACGAAAGAGTTGTAAACTAGTGTTTATGTCAGCTTTTATAGATTGAATTTGTCTTCCTACTTATTAATCTGTGTACCAGTAACTCCCCTACCACTATTGTCTACCATATTTTTAAGGAAGCCACCTTTACGCCACAAGTAGATAAAAATATAAATTACATGCATATTTCATTTAGAATATAATTATTATTGATTCAAAAGTAGTCAGTCAATATTTAATAGTTGAAACACATTTTTGAAACTTCTTTTAAGATTAAGATACCATTGATAATTCCAATTGAAACAGCAGTCATGGGCCATACAGTGATAATACATGACTACATTCAATAGCACTACAAGAGTTATTTTGCAGCTGCAAGAGTTTGGTCTACTTTTAGACATAGAAAGTCCATGAACTTGTATAGATTGGTATTTAACAAATAGTTGATTATCAGATGTGATAACTTATCTTTCCACTACCCAGATTGTTGGTCTGATGGTGTTGTGCATTAGACAGTTACTTAATGATTCTTTCATGAGGTAGTAAAGTTATTTTTTTGTGACGACTCGGCGCGTCGTCATTTGAGTTACCGTCCCATTTTCCCATCTTATGTTTCTCTATGCTTCATTATCGGTATTTGATGTGATCGAGTTGATTTGGATAGGTTTTGGTAGGAAATGAGACACTTACTCTCTTAAAGGAAGACATATTTTGGAAAAGTCAACTGGGTGTTGACTATTGAGTTAGAGGATTCGGATGTGATTTCTGGTGATTCGGTTAGCTTCGGGGGATGATTTGTGACTTAGAAGTGTTATCGGAATTGATTTTGGAGGTCCGGTGTATAATTAGGCTTGAATTGGCGGAGTTAGTATTCTGGCGAATTCTGGTTGATAGGCGAGTATTTTGGCAAATTCTGGCTGTAGCTTTGTTAGGTAATTTTGGATGTGTGTGCCAAAATTCAGATCGTTCGGAGGTGTTTTGGTCGGGTTTTTGATCAAATGTGTAATTCATAAGTTTTTAAGAAACTTAGGCTTGAAATCGGTGAGAATTGATGATTTTAGCGTTGTTAGATGTGTTTTGCTGATTGGAGCAAGTTTGAATGGTGTTTTAGGATGTGTTGGTGCTTTTGGTTGAGGTCCTGGGAACCTCGGGTGATTTCGGATGGCTATCGGGATAAATTTTGGAGTTGGGAGATTGCAGTAGGTACCTGGTATCTGGTATTTCCGCATCTACGGAAAAGGAATCGCATATGCGGCGGCACACGTGCGGAAAAAGGATCGCAAATGCAGTCATTGGCCTGGGAGGGAGAAACTGCAGATGCGGAAGGCAAACCGCATCTGCGAGTCTGCAGATGCGGTAATTTTGTCACAGGAGCGAAAGGGGCTGACTTAGGTGTTTCCGCAGAAGCGGAAGGTTATCCGCATTTGCGGGGTCCGCAAATGCGAAAGGGTGACCGTAGAAGCGGTCTTGGCTTTTAAATGAGGATCTGCAAAAGCGAAAAATAACCGCAGAAGCGGTAGTCGCCGATGCGTAAATGGGACCGCAGATAAGAAAATCCCTGTTATCAGAAGGGTTTTTAAGCTTATGTTGTTTCGCGAGCTCAAAGCCATTTCCACCATTTTTAAGCAACCTTGAGAGTTATTGGAGGAATTTGAAGGGGATTTCGACTAGGTGTGATTGGAGGTAAGTTCCTTGGCCTAAATACATGAATTAATGGTAGAAATTACATGAAAATTTGTGGAAAATCATCAAAAGGGGGTAAATCTAGGGCTTGAAAATTTAGTATTTCAAAGTGGAATTTGAGGGGACAAATGGACTCCGATTTTGGTAAATTTGATATGTATAGACTCGTAGAAAGATGAGAAATACAGTGATGTTAATTTTCTGATTTTTTGAAAAATGGGCTTGGGGCTCGGATTTTGCCAACTTCGTGAATGTCGATATTTTTCGAGTCTTTTCGATTTGGTTGTATTCCCTTAGCCTATTGTAACGTATTCCTTGTGGTTTGATTAGATTCGATGCTCGAGGAGGTTGATTTGCGAGGCAAGGGCATAGTGAGTTAGGACTTTGGCCAGCTTGAGGTGAGTAATAGTTATAAATGATGTTCTGAGGGTTTGAAACCCCTGATTTGCACAACGTAATTCAATGTTGAGGTGAGACACACGTTGCATGATGAGCGTGGGGTCCATTGCTGCTGGGGATTAGGACTTGGTCCATCCCGTTTGATGATTCTATTGTATTTCTGACTGGGATTTAATTGATATCATTATAGTCTGGGCTAGTTGCCATGTTTGGGGCCTTGTGCCGACATGTAGAACCCTTAGGGGCAATTGTACATGATTGACCTCACTTTACTTGTTAAAAACATACCCTCAGTCGTGTTTCTAACTGTTAAACATAATACGAACCGGCTTAGAAATTGATTAATCCAAATCAGAGTAACTTGTGGGTTGGGAACCCTGTCTTATCTTAGTGTGCCCGAGAGGCCAAGTCTATATTGACTGAGAGGGGTTGAGAACCCCATTGTGAGGGTATTTGATATGCTACGGATCAGGCTGCATGCCATAGAAGTATATTATCAGATCGGCTGCACGCCACAACAGTATATTATCGGATCGGGCTGCACGCCGCAGCAGTATATTTATATGGATCGGACTGCACACTGCAGTAGTATAGCGCTCGGGCTGTAGGAGCCCCTCCGGAGTCTGTACACCCCCAGTGAGCGGAGTCGACTATTATTAGTGGATCGGGCTGCACGCTGCAGTAGTGTGTATATATATATATATATATATATATATATATATATATATATATATATATATATATATATATATATATATATATATATATATAGATCGGTCTGCACGCCGCAACAATATACTATATGGATCGGGCTGCACACCGCAGCGGTATAGTTTTGATTTCAGTTATCATGAGGAGTAAATGAGCTGAGTACTGGCTTAAATGATTTTTACCTGACTTCTTCATTCAGTTGCTGTTAAATGTTCTTACTGCTTTAATATAGAATTGCTTAGTGATTTTTACGAGATTTCTTTCCGTCAATCATTATTTATTGCTATTACTCACTGAGTCAGAGTACTCACTTTACTCCCTGCACCATGTGTGCAGATACAGATATTATGGATGAGTAGATAGAGCTATTGCTGCTATTCAGATCTTACCAGAAGTCATCGAGGTAGCTGCATGGCGGTCACAGAACCGATTTCTCCCTCTATCCTCTTTACTTTCAGCATTTTAGACTATCTTTTGTTTAGGCTGTTCCTCAGACTTGTATTAGAGGCTCTTGACTCGTGACACCAGATTGGTGGGATTTGTGGTGTTATTTTCTTGTTTTTCGCATATTTTACCTACTGTTACAGATTTTATAATTATGTTAATTTGGTATTTAAATAATGTTAATTGGTAATGAACTCTAAATGAGGGATTGAGAGTGTTGAATTGGTGAGGCTTGCCTAGCACTGTGTTGGGCACCATCACGACCGAGGTTAGGGTCGTGATAAGTTGGTATCAGAGCCTAGGTTACTAAGTCTCGCGAGTCATGAGCCGGTTTAGTAGTGTCTCGCGGATTGGTACGGATACGTTTGTACTTATCCTCGGGAGGCTACAGAACCTGTTAGGAAAACTTCACATTCTTGAAATTCTATCATGCGAACTTTTTGATCCGAGTACTAAATTTCTCTTTATTCTATTCTCCCGCAGATGGTGAGGACACAAGCTACTGGATGTGACGGACGACCACCAGTACCACCTATTGAGGCAACTAGAGGCCGTGGACGCGGTCGTGGTCGTGATAAAGGCAGAGCAGCAGGGGTAGCACCTGTGGATCCTTTAGTTGCCCCAGCTCAGGACCAGGCTCCAACATCACCGGTTCAGGCACCGACTGTGCCCATTGTAATTCCGGGTCTCCAGGAGACATTGGCCCAGATATTGATAGTTTTTACGGGCCTGGCTTAGGTGGTTTCAGCCACCACAGCAGCAGCAGCTACTTCACGGGCTGGGGGGAGGCAATCAGACCCCCGATGCTCGCACACTTGAGCAGGTAATGCAGGGACTGCAGACTCCAGAGGCACCTCCAGCTCAGCCAGTGGTATCAGTTTAGGAGTACAGGGTTCCAGTTATGCCCGAGGACGAGCAGCGTCACCTCGAGAGGTTTGGTAGACTCCAGCCTGTGACATTTAGTGGAGCTGAGGGTGAGGATGCCCAGGGCTTTCTTGATAGGTGTCAGCGTATGCTTCGAACAGTGGGAATTCTTGAGTCCAGCGGTGTGGCTTTTACTACATTTCAGTTTACTGGAGCTTCCTTCACCTGGTGGGAGGCGTATGAGCGGCGTAGGCCGGTTGGTGCAGAACCTTTGACTTGGCATGAGTTCTCCACTCTCTTCTTGGAGAAGTATGTACCGCAGTCCAGCGGAGAGGAACTGCACAGACAGTTTGAGGGGCTACGACAGGGAGAGATATCAGTGACCCAGTATGAGATGAGATTTTTTGAGTTGTCTCGACATGCAGTTTGGTTGGTTCCGATGGACTAGGAGCGTATTCTGAGGTTTGTTGATAGTCTCCACTACCCTCTTCGTATTCTTATGACTAGAGAGAGTGTTGGGTGCTTCATTTGAGGAGGTGGTGGATATAGCTCAAGATATTGAGTCGGTTCGCCACTAGGATCGAGATGGTAGGGAGTCCAAGAGGCTTCGAGGTTCTAGTAGTCATAGTGGCGCTCCTTAAAGGGGCCAGTTCCAGCAAGGTCGGGGTCGTTCTTTTAGGCTCGCTCAGTTAGCTCGACCCGAGTATCGAGGAAGATCTTCAGGTCGGGGTTATCAGAGTTCTTAGCAGAGTCAGCCATCTCCCATTGCTCTTCCAGCATAGAGTTCGTCTCGTGCTCCATCTACTCAGGATTCTTATAGGCCGAGTGCATCAGCTAGCCACTCTGGAGCGAGGGGTCCAATTCAGTCCCAGTTCCCAGCACCCGGGAGTTGCTATGAGTGTGGAGGGTTTGGGCATATGCGGAGGGAGTGTCCTCATTGTGCTTCTAGCTCATCTCAGTAGAGGGGTCAGCCCTCATCTTCTGGTCCAATTTCTTCAACACCCATCCCGCCAGCTAGGGGTGAGGGTCAGGAAGCCAAGGGTCGCCCTAGAGGGGGATGCTGATCGGGCGATGGTCGGGCTCTCTTTTATGCTCTTCAGGGTAGGACAGATGTTATTGGTTCGGATGTTGTTATCATATGTATTATTTCAGTCTGCCACAGGGATGCCTCAGTCTTATTTGATGCCGGTTCCACCTATTCCTATGTGTCTTCATATTTTCCTCATCATTTGGGTACGACCCGAGGGTTTCTTGCTTTACCTGTTCATGTATCTACCCCGGTGGGTAATACTATTATTGTAGACCATGTATATTAGTCGTGTTTGGTGACTATTGGGGGTTTAGAGACCCGAGTTGATCTAATGCTATTGAGCATGATGGATTTTGATGTTATTTTGGGCATGGACTGGTTCTCTCCATGTCATGCTATTCTGGATTGTCATGCTAAGACAGACGCTTTGGCTATACCGGGTGTTCTGAGGATCGAGTGGCGTGGCATGACTGACTATGTTCCTAGCTGGGTAATTTCTTTCCTAAAGGCCCAGTGTATGGTTGGGAAGGTTGTCTTTCAAATTTGGCTTTTGTGAGGGATGTTGGAGCCGAGACTCCTAGCATTGATTATGTCCTAGTTGTGAGGGAGTTTCCATATGTGTTTCTTGTAGAACTGCCGGGCATGCCACCAGATAGGGACATTGATTTTGGTATTGACCTGGTGCCGGGCAGTCAGACCATTTCCATTCCTCTGTATCGTATGGCACCAGCGGAGTTGAAAGAATTGAAGGATCAGCTTCAGGAACTCCTAGATAAGGGGTTCATTCGACCTAGCATGTCACCGTGGGGTGCACCGCTCCTATTTGTGAAGAAAAAGGATGGCACCATGAGAATGTGCATTGACTACAGGCAATTGAACAAAGTAACAGTGAAGAACAAGTATCCCCTGCCTCGTATTGATGATTTATTTGACCAGCTTCAGGGGGCGAGGGTATTCTCCAAGATTGATCTCTGTTCAAGCTATCACCAGTTGAAGATCAGGGATTCGGATATTATGAAGACTTCTTTTAGGACTAGATATGTGCACTATAAGTTTCTTGTTATGTCCATTGGGCTGACCAATGCCCCAGCAGCGTTCATGCACTTGATGAATAGTGTATTTCGGCCGTATTTGGATTCATTCGT
The DNA here is from genome assembly GCA_026770625.1 of Nicotiana glauca. Taxonomy (NCBI): domain Eukaryota; kingdom Viridiplantae; phylum Streptophyta; class Magnoliopsida; order Solanales; family Solanaceae; genus Nicotiana; species Nicotiana glauca. The sequence continues at coordinate 17,428 of MU720992.1, forward strand.
GATTGTTTTTATTGATGATATTCTGGTGTACTCGCGTAGCCAGGAGGATCATACAGCGCATTTGCGAGTTGTATTACATAGATTTATGGAGGAGAAGATTTATGCAAAGTTCTCCAAGTGCAAGTTTTGGCTCAGCTCAATAGTTTTCTTGGGGCACATGGTGTCCAGCGAGGGTATTCAGGTCGACCCGAAGAAGATACAGGCAGTGCAGAGTTAGCCTAGACCGACCTCAGCCACAGAGATTCGTAGTTCTTGGGTTGGCAGGTTATTATCGCCGATTTGTTCAGGGATTTTCCTCTATTACATCGCCCTTGACCAAGTTGACTTAGAAGGGTGCTCTATTTGGATGGTCGGAAGAGTGCAAGAAGAGCTTTCAGAAGCTCAAGACAACTTTGACCACGGCTCCAGTATTGGTTTTGCCTTCAGCCGCAGGTTCTCATACTGTATATTGTGATGCTTCGAGAGTGGGGATCGGATGTGTATTGATGTAGGAGGGTAGAGTTATTGCTTATGCTTCTCGTCAGTTGAAGCCCCATGAGAAGAACTACCTTGTACATGACTTGGAGTTGGCTGCTATAGTTCATGCTCTGAAGATTTGGAGGCACTATTTGTATGGTGTATCTTGCAAGGTATTCACCGATCATTGCAGTCTTTAGAACCTATTCAAGCAAAAGGATCTTAATTTGAGGCAGCGGACGTGGCTAGAGTTACTCAAGGATTATGATATTACCATTCTATATCACCCAGGAAAGGCCAATGTAGTGGCCGATGCTTTGAGCCGGAAGGTAGTTAGTATTGGGAGTTTGGTGTATATTCCAGTTGGGGAGAGGCCTTTTGCAGTTCATGTCCAGGCTTTGGTCAATCGGATGGTGAGGTTACATATTTCGGAGCCTAGTCGGGCATTGGCTTGTGTGGTTTCTCGGTCTTCCTTATATGATCGCATCATAGAGTGCTAGTATGATGATCCACATTTGCTTGTCCTTAAGGACATGTTTCAGCATATCGATGCCAGGGGTGTGACCATTGATGGTGATGGTGTGTTGAGGATGCAGGGCCGGATTTGCATGCCAATATGGATGGGCTTCGGGAGTTGATACTGGAGGAGGCCCACAGCTCGTGGTACTCCATTCATCCGGGTTCCGCGAAGATGTATCAGGATCTGAGGCAACACTATTGGTGGAGGAGGATGAAGAAGGATATAGTAAGGTTTGTAGCTCGGTGTCTCAATTGTCAACTGGTAAAGTAAGAGCATCAGAGGTCGGGCGGTGTACTCCAGCGGATGATTATTCCCGAGTGGAAGTGGGAGAGGATTACTATGGATTTTGTGAGTGGTCTCCCCCGGACTTTGAAGAAGTTCAATTTGATTTGGGTGATTGTGGATTGGCTGACCAAGTCCATGCACTTCATTCCAGTATGTACTACCTATTCTTCGGAGTGGCTAGTAGGGATCTTTATCCGGGAGATTGTCCGATTGCATGGGGTTCCAGTGTCCATTATCTCATATAGGGGTACTCAATTCACTTCTCAGTTCTGGAGAGCTTTTCAGCGGGAGTTGGGTACACAGGTAGAGTTGAGCACAATATTTCATCCTCAGACAGACGGACAGTCCGAGCGTACTATTCAGATATTGGAGGACATGTTGCATACTTGTGTTATTGATTTTGGGGTTCTTGGGATAAGTTTTTGCCCCTTGCCAAATTTTCCTACAACAACAGTTATCAGTCGAGCATTCAGATGGCTCCGTATAAGGCATTGTATAAGAGGCGGTGTAGATATCCTGTTGGATGGTTCGAGCCCAGCGATGCTATGTTATTGGGGACTGAGATGGTTTAGGATGCCTTAGAGAAAGTGAAGCTGATTTAGGAGAGGCTTCGTACAGCAGAGTCGCATCAGAAGAGTTATGCATACCGGAAGGTTCAGGTGTGTCATATATGGTGGGTGAGAAGGTTTCGCCCATGAAGGGTGTTATGCGGTTTGGAATGAAAGGGAAGTTGAGTCCACGGTTCATTGGACCTTTTGAGGTACTTAGAAGGATTGGGGAGGTGGCTTATGAGCTTGCCTTACCACCCAAATGTCGAGCGTGCACCCGGTGTTTCATGTATCTATGCTCCGGAAGTATGTTGGGGACCCGCCTCATGTATTGGATTTCAGCACCGCTCAGTTGGATGTTGATTTGACCTATGATGTGGAGCCAGTGGTTATTTTGGGTCGTCATGTTTGAAAGTTGAGATCAAAGGATATAGCTTCAGTAAAAATGCAGTGGAGAGGTTGACCCGTGGAGGAGGCTACTTGCGAGACCGAGCGGGAGATGCGGAGAAGATATCCTTACCTGTTTGAGGTTTCAGGTATGTTTCTTGACCCGCTCGAGGATGAGGGTTTATTTTAGTTGGGGAGGATGTGATGACCCGTCCCATCGTCATGTGAGTTACCGTCCCGTTTTCCCATATTATGTTTTCTCTATGCTTCATTATCGGTATTTGATATGATCGAGTTGATTTGGATTGATTTTGGTAGGAAATGAGACACTTAGTCTCTTAAAGGAAAGCTTGTTTTGGAAAAGTCAACCGGATGTTGACTATTGAGTTAGAGGGCTCGGATGTGATTTCAGGTGATTCAGTTAGCTTCGGGGGATGATTTGTGACTTAGGAGTGTTATCGAAATTGATTTTGGAGGTCCGGTGTATAATTAGGCTTGAATTGGCGGAGTTAATATTTTGGAGAATTCCGGTTGATAGGCGAGAATTTGATCCGAGGGTCGGAATGGAATTTCGAGAGTGGTTGTAGCTTCGTTAGGTGATTTTGGATGTGTGTGAAAAATTTCAGATCGTTCGGAGGTGTTTTGGTTGGGTTGTTGATCAAATGCGTAATTCAGATGTTTTTAAGAAACTTAGGCTTGAAATAGGTGAGAATTGATAATTTTAGCGTTGTTAGATTTGTTTTGCTGATCGTTGCAAGTTTGAATGGTTTTTTAGGATGTGTTGGTGCTTTTGGTTGAGGTCCCGGGGGGCCTCAAGGTGATTTCGGATGGATATCGGGATGAATTTTGGAGATGGGAGATTGTTGTAGGTTAGCTGGTATCTGATATTTCTGCATTTGCGGAAAAGGAACCGCAGATGCGGCGGCGCAGATGCGGAAAAAGGATCGCAAATGCGCTCATTGGCCTGGGAGGGAGAAACCGCAGATGCGGAAGGCAAACCGTATCTACGAGTCCGCAGATGCGGTAATTTTTTCACAGGAGTGAAAGGGGCTGAGTCAGGTTATCCGCATATGCTGAGTCCGCAAATGCGAAAGGGTGACCGCAGAAGCGGTCTTGGCTTTTAAATGAGGATCCGCAGAAGCGGAAATTAACCGCAGAAGCGGTAGTCGCCGATGTGGAAATGGGACCGCAAATGCGAAAATCCCTGTTATCAGAAGGGTTTTTAAGCTTATTTTGTTCCGCAAGCTCAAGTCCATTTGCACCATTTTTAAGCAACCTTGAGAGCTATTGGACGGAATTTGAAAGGGATTTCGACTAGGTGTGATTAGAGGTAAGTTCCTTGGCCTAAATACATAAATTAATGGTAGAAATTACATGGAAATTTGTGGAAAATCATCAAAAGAGGGTAAAGCTAGGGCTTGGAAATTTAGTATTTCAAAGTGGAATTTGAGGGAAATGGACTCCGATTTTGGTAAATTTGATATGTATAGACTCGTGGCGAGATGAGAAATTCGGTGATGTTAATTTTCTGATTTTTCGAGAAGTGGGCCTAGGGCTTGGGCTTTGCCAACTTCGTGAATTTTGCTATTTTTCGAGTCTTTTCGATTGGGTTGTGTTCCCTTAGCCTATTGTAACATATTCCTTGTGGTTTTGATCAGATTCGACGCTCGAGGAGGTTGATTTGCGAGGCAAGGGCATGGCAAGGTAGGACTTTGGCCGGCTTGAGGTGAGTAATGGTTATAAATGATGTTCTAAGGATTTGAAACCCCGAATTTGCACAACGTAGTGCTATGTTAAGGTGATACACACGCTGCATGATGAGTGTGGGGTCCATTACTGCTGGGGATTAGGACTTGGTCCATCCCGTTTGATAATTCTATTGTATTTCTGACTGGGATTTAATTGATATCATTATAGTCTGGGCTAGTTGCCATATTTGGGCCTTGTGCTGACCTGTAGAACCCTTAGGGGCAATTGTACGTGATTGACCTCACTTTACTTGTTAAAAACATACCCTCAGTCATGTTCTTAACTGTTAAACATAATACGAACCGGCTTAGAAATTGATTAATTCAAATAAGAGTAACGTGTGGGTTGGGAACCCTGTCTTATCTTAGTGTGCCCGAGAGGCCATGTCTATATTGACTGATAGGTGTTGAGAACCCCATTGTGAGGGTATTTGGTATGCTATGGATCGGGTTGCACGCTGCAGAAGTATATTATCGGATCGGGTTGCACGCCGCAGCAGTATATTATCGAATCGGGCTACACGTCGCAGCAGTATATTTATATGGATCGGACTGCACGCCGCGGTAGTATAGCGCTTGGGTTGTAGGAGCCCCTTCGGAGTCTGCACACCCACAGTGAGCGCATTCGACTATTATTATTGGATCGGGCTGCACGCCGCAACAGTATATATATAAATATATATATGGATCGGGTTGCACGCCGCAGCAGTATACTATATGGATCGGGCTGCACACCGCAGCGCTATACTTATGATTTCGGTTATCGTGAGGAGTAAATGAGCTGAGTACTGGCTTAAAAGATTTTTACCTGACTTCTTCATTCAGTTGCTGTTTAAATGTTCTTACTGCTTTAACATAGAACTGCTTAGTACTTTTTACGAGATTCCTTTCCGTCAATCATTATTTATTGCTATTACTCACTGAGTCGGAGTACTCACTTTACTCCCTGCACCATGTGTGCAGATACAGGTATTCCGGAGGACTTGATTGAGCTATTCAGATCTTATCAGGAGTCGTCGAGGTAGCTGCATGGCGTTCGTAGACCCGATTTCTCCCTCTGTCCTCTTTACTTTCAGCATTTTAGACTATCTTTTGTTTAGGTTGTTCCTCAGACTTGTATTAGAGGCTCTTGACTCGTGACACCAGATCGCTGGGATTTGCGGTGTTATTTTCTTGATTTCCGCACATTTTACCTATTGTTACAGATTTTATAATCATGTTAATTTGGTATTTAAATACTGTTAATTGGTAATGAACTCTAAATGAGGTATTGAGAGTGTTGAATTGGTCGGGCTTGCCTAGCACTGTGTTGGGCGCCATCACGACCGGGGTTGGGGTCGTGACATTTTTCTACGTCATATGACTAACTAGGTATACTAGGAACCAACTTATACTTTAGAAGTTTAGTTTCTTTAAGGATTTCATGCTTTCCTTTTGGATAGACCTCATTGAAATAGTATGAAACTCAATTCTTGCTTTAGTAGATGTTTTCGTTCAAATTTGGTCTCTAATTATGATAAAGAGCTTATATTTTTTCTTGCCTGAAGAAGTGGGTGATTTATTATCAGATTCTGCTAGGAATGAGTTACTTGTTATAGCTGCCACTAACTATTGTGGCATTGCTGCAATTTTTATTGTCACGGTGCATTAGGCATCATAGCTATTGCCAGGTTCAGGATTATGTGATATCTCAAAGATCGCTAATATTACTGTGGTGTTATGAAGTGTTTAAATGGTTAAATATATGCTTTGGCTGATAGAAGGCAAAATAATTCCCTAGTTTCTTATTAAGATAGTAACATATAAATTACTCTTGCTAATTATTTCTCCATTATCACACAATATTTACTTGAATTTGGCATTTTAAAAGGCATTCTTTATGCTTCCCTAAGACAGGCATGCATGACTGAATACATCCTAGGAAAGTCATGTCTTTAAAAGGAACTTTAATGTATTGAAAATCTCTATGCACTCATTCGTTTAATCCCTGATTTTAATTTCAGGTCATACAGTTTGATATTTGATAATTTAGTGGGTGGAAGATTTCAGTATGACGAAGAGTTGCAGAAATTATTTGAATATTGTAATTTGTTAAGATTAGTTATTTAATGACATTAGCTATTTAGTTCAAACAATTTAAGTTTATTTTTTAAGTTATTGTGATATTAATATTTTGGAAGTACTTCCTTTTATTTGTTAAGATTTAACGAGATATATTACAATTTCATAAATTAATATTGATATGTTTTGTTATTTACATTATTTTTGATCGAATGTAGTAGCTATTATTAATAGTTTCTAAAAGGGAATATTGTAGCCATTATATTGCTATTAAAGATGACTTTTATTGGCAATGTAATTGAATTTACTAGCTATTAAAATAGACGCTAAAAGAGCATAATTCATTTTTAGAAGATATATTGTGACCACTCTAATTGCCATAAAATAATTACCGCTAAAAGTATGGACTTTAGCGATAAATGTTTTAATTTTAGCGGCTATAAAAATGGACGTTATAAGAGCATTATTAGCCTTTTTTAAAATGGGTTTAGCACCCATCATAATTGCCACAAATATTTGTTGTTAAAGAAAATGTATTTTAGTGGCAATAGATCATACCCTTTACCAGCTTTTGTGAGAAACGCCGCTAAACGCTTTACCGATCCCGGCTTCAGCGGCTAAACATCAATTGCCGGTAAATCATATAGCAGTTATTGTCATTGCCGCTAATGCTATTTTTTATTGCCGCGAAAGGTCTTTTTTGTAGTAGTATGATTTATTGCGTGTTTCATTTATCATTGGCGGTATATGGAAGTGTTGGAATGAGACTTTAGTTATAAGAGGTTTCTACCGGTATTCGGGTGTTGTGTGCAGCTGTTGTGAATGGAAGTTATCGCTACATGTGTTTGAGTTACGTGGTATATTGGATAATTGCACTTGAGGTTGCAGGTATAGGTTACTACAGCTAGTTCGGGTATATTTGAAGTGTAGCTGTGTTCTTTTTTGTAGTAGTGTGATTTATTGCGTGTTTCATTTATCATTGGCGGTATATGGAAGTGTTGGAATGAGACTTTAGTTATAAGAGGTTTCTACCGGTATTCGGATGTTGTGTGCAGCTGTTGTGAATGGAAGTTATCGCTACATGTGTTTGAGTTACGTGGTATATTGGATAATTGCACTTGAGGTTGCAGGTATGGGTTACTACAGCTATTTCGGGTCTATTTGAAGTGTAGGTGTGAGGTTTTGATTGTATGGGTGGTCTCAGAAGTGAAAATGTGGTTCTATGGTTTATGGGCTAGGTTGGATTGTGTAATTTTAGTTAAAAGGTGTTATCAGACCTATATAAGATAGGGTGACATGGAATCAGCCTCGGCTATATGCATGGTAAGGTTATTCAGGGATTGGTTGGCTTTTAGAACAGCTCTAGGTACGTTCGAGGACAAACGTGTGTTTAAGTGGGGGAGGATGTAACGACCCGACCGGTCTTTTTGAACTTTTGCACTTTGATCGCCAGTTCTCGGGCATGACTTGCCCCGTATGATGTATTATGACTGATGTAGATCATTGGTTTTGGTTTTCACATAAATCGGTATGAATTTAAAAACAGCCTCATTTGAAAGCTTTGAATTTGAAAGTTTGACCAAGAGTTGACTTATTCATATATGAGTTCGGGTCAAAATTTTTATGTTTGGTTAGCTTCGTTGGATGATTCATGACGTAGGAGTGTGATCGGAAGTGGTTTTGGAGCTCCGGTGTAGAATTAGGCTTGAATTGGTGAAATTACTATTTTGGCGAATTCCGGTTGTTAGGTGAGATTTTGATCCGAGGGTCGGAATGGAATTCCGAGAGTTGATGTAGCTTTGTTAAGTGATTTGAGATGAGTGTGTAAAATTTCAGGTCATTCAGAGGTGATTTGGTTGGGTTTTTCATCGAATGCGTATTTCGGAAGTTTTTGAAAAACTTAGGCTTGAATTGGATGAGAATTGATGGTTTTAGTGTTGTTTGAGGTGTTTTGATGATTGGAACAAGTTTTGTAACGACCCGACCGGTCGTTTTGAGTGCTAGCGCTCCGTTCAGCAGTCGGAGGCCATGAACAGCTTCATTTCAGGTATTATGACTTGTACGCGTGGTCGGAATTGAATTTCGAGAAGTCCAGAGTTGATTTGAGAAGAGAATTCTCATTTCAGAAGCTTAAAGTTGAAAGAATGAACTAGGATTGAATTTTGAGTAAACGACCTCGGAATCGGGAGCTGGAGGTTCCAGCAGGTTCGTATGATGATTTTGGACTTGGGCGTATGCCCGGATTGGGTTTTTGATAACCCGGGAGCGTTTTGGCGCCTATTGTGGAAGTTGGCATTTTAGAAGAAATTCATAAATTAGGCTTGAAGAGCATTTCAGTGTTATCGATGTCTGTTTGGGATCCTGAGACTGTGAATAGCTCCGTATGGTGATTCTGGAATTGGGGGCGCGATCGGAAGTGAATTCGGAGGCCCGTAAGCCATTTTGAAGCCATTTGACTAAAGATAGAACGTTGAAGGTTTTTGGAGAGTTTGACCGGGGGGTTGGCTTTTTGATATCGGGGTAGGAATCCGATTCTGGAAGTTGGAGTAGGTCCGTAATGTCAAATATTATTTGTGTGCAAAATTTGAGGTCCATCAGACGTGATTTGATAGGTATAAGCATCGGAAATGGAAGTTGGAAGGTTCAAAGTTCATAAAGCTTGAATTGGGGTGTAATTCATGAATTTGGCGTTATTTGTTATGATTTGAGGCCTCGAGCAAGTCGGTAATGTATTTTGGGACTGGTTAGTATGATGGGTTGGGGTCCCGGGGCCTCGGGTGAATTCCAGGTGGTTAACGGATCAAAAAATGGGATTTTTGGAAGAAACATGCAGCTGGTATCTGGTATAACCGCTTCTGCGAAAATGGGACCGCAGAAGCGGCCCCATAGAAGAGGGGAAGAACTCGCAGAAGCGGAAAGGGGGCAGGCCCAGGGACCGCAGAAGCGGCCCAGGGACCGCAGAAGCGGTTCCACTTATGCGGCCCCCAGACCGCAGAAGTGGTTAGTCCACTCAAGCCCAAAACCGCTGAAGCGGTTAGAAAGTCGTAGAAGCGACATCCACAGAAGCGGAAATGGCATCGCAGAAGCGAAAAGTGCTGAAGGCAGTGGGGTGTTTTAAAAGGTCGGATTTGGTTCATTTCACTCATTTTCTTCACTTCATTTGGCGATTTTTGGAGGGTTCAAAGGAGGATCTTCATCAACAATGTTAAGGTAAGTTATTCTCACCTATTATAAGCTAAATACATTGATTATGTATGAGATTAAGCATGGAAATTAGTGTAAATATTGGGGTTTGGTTGGAAACCTAGAAGATTATAACCTTGGATTTTAGCCACGAATTTGAGCATGTAATTAGGAGTAAATTATATATTTGAATTCCAAAGGTCATGGGTAACCTTTATCTTCGAAAAATTTCGGATTCCGGGCACGTGGGCCCGAGAGCATTTTTGGTCATTTCACCAAATGGAGTTGGGAAATTGCATAATGCGAATTGTTAGCAAGTATTTGAGTATGTTCTTATTAGGTTACCGTTATTTGGCTAGTTTTGGAGCTCTGCGCGTTGGTTCAAGTCTTCGGAGGAATGTAAATTGCCGGTTGCGGATCTTCGGAGCAAGGTGGGTCTCCTTTCTAATTCTGTGAGGGGGAATTTACCCCATAGGTGAGTAAAATGGTTATGTGCTCCTATTTGTGGGAGCAACGCACGCACGAGGTGACGAGAGTCCGTGCGCAGCTACTATTATGCTATTGTCCGGGTAGTTAGGACTCAAAAGCATGTATACGTGGATTAATTGTGAACGCATTGGTAGCTTGAATTGCTTAACTCTCATCGAATTAGTAAGTAAATTTCTAAAAGAATTAAACTTCATTTCTTAAATTGTTAAAGGGGAATTGGTTTTATTTGAATAAATATTTCCCGATAAGTTCTTATGTGACTGATTGAGCATGTACTTTATGTGTGCCTGCGTCGCATGGTGATTTGCGAGCATGATATGTGTTTAATTATGGAACGGGCCGAATGCCTCGGTGATAATAGATGCTATCACGACCCAAACACACGCTGGTCGTGATGGCGCCTCTCGTGAAGACAATGCCAGCCAACTAACCCAATTCACTTCCTTTTAAAATTATTTAAACATAAATGAGTCAAGTGATACAGCTTAACATCAATAATAATCAGGACTACAACCCCACACAACTCGACCGGGGTGTCACAATTCACGAGCATCTAAGAAGTGGGAACACTACTATAGGGCCAATATTATATATACAAAATAAAATCTGGAAATTTAAAGATGAAGTGCGATGCTGCGGACGCTGGCGGTCACCTTGCTCAGCTACATTAGTATGTCTTCAATCAGCTAATAACCCACTACCGGGTGAACAATACCTGCAACTGCACGCGAGGTGCAGGGAGTAAAGTGAGTACTTCCAACTCAGTGGTAGTAAGAGTAAATAATAGCTGAGCGGTAAGAAATCACGTAAGAACACTTCATCATGCTATATAGGACAGTACAATCTTTTTAAGAATAACAGTAAAGCCGTGAAAATCCTTTAGAAAACATCTAACTCAGTTCAAAATCTCTTTTGAAAATATTCTTTTTTCTAACAGTAGGCATATGAATGCGATATCAGGTAGTGCAAGTCCGCACACAAGTCAGCCCCTCGGGCACAACACTCTATTTATAAATAACACCAAGGTATCTGGTACACAATGCATGAAATAGCATGGATGCCAATGATATGAGTGTTGAATGCCATGACAACATTACAAAATAATAACAAATGAATGAGTGTAATGCAATGCATATGACGGTACACTCTAGTACCCGTTGCAGCGTGCAGCCCGCTCCATTTATTTATCGTTGACGACGCTCACTGGGGGTGTGTACAGACTACGGGAGGGGCCCCTTACGGCCCAAGCGCAATGTCAAGCCATCTCGTGGCATCAATCAAATCCTGGACAGTCATTGTTACCTGGCCAAGTGGATACCCGCGCTCACTGTGGGTGTGCAGA
>MU720992.1:57074-80600 GCA_026770625.1 Nicotiana glauca
TTTAAGCAAGCATCAACACCCCACACTTAGACTCTTGCCCGTCCTCGAGCAATGTGACTATCAAATAAACCCCCAACAACATATAAGTCTCAATTATGGTGGAGCACTTTAACTTTTAACCACACACTATACCCTTGACTATGATCAATACCAGTACACGAGCATGAACATACAAAATTTCATATTTTCCCGTTTAGGCATGCCTAAGTATAATATTTCAATTCAATCAATTCCGACAACCTATTTGTCACCACCCAACCTCAAAAGTCGACTTGTAACCACTAAGCACCCTCAACTCATACACTCACCCAACAAGAAAGTTTACAACATCACCAATCATTCATGAAATAATGTGCCCTTACCATAAACGAAATAATGAATATATACTAGTCCACACATTCAAATATGCTTTTGAATATAGATTAAGGACATCACACAATTGAACAAAATTCTCTCACTCTCACAAAGAATTCATATGCATCCCGTGGTCGTACCATAATCTTGCCCGTAGTATATATATCTACTAATTTAAGCTAGCGAAATCTTGGATCAATTAGGACTTTAAGCTTGTAATGTAGGCTAAAGGCCGCGGATGATATATTCAGACATGATGACTAACCCTCCTAAGCACTTTAATACACTACATTCACAATTCAAACACATATTCTTCTCAACCAATTCACTTGTCACAAACCATATGCACATAGCCCTTTCTTTCATTAAGCACTTCTATACTCCCACTAGCACAAATTATTAAGAATTGGAGGTGTGTATTTTTTTTTACATACTTTAACTATCATTTTTTTCTTTTTTTTTTCTTCTCTTTTTTTCTTCACACACTCCATAGATTAATGTTCATCGGCCAGTGACTTTTGATTTCAAATTTTAGTGCACCAACGGGCCTTTCAATGGTTCCACTCAAAAACTATTCCCCAATATCTCACCTTACTTATTTTAGCGACTAAGTTCCTTAGGAGGTAAATGTTCATTCAATCTCAAACTAAGAACAAAATAGGAGTATGGCTTGTAATGTGGTTGCCAAAGAAAAGGTCTATAGGCTCAAAGGGGTTAGAAACGGGAAAAATTTCTTTTCTTATGTGACAAGCACATCTATGATCAAGCAAGAAAATGCCTACGTCATCTCCTAGATTAGCACAACTTACAATTTTACTTCAATTAACACACGAGGCAAGTTCTAGACTACACATGATAGCACAGAAGATCACAAAGCCTCACACACACGTTGCACATAACTCAATCAGGACGGTTCTGTCCAACTCTCAAGTCAAGCAAGCACACATAATTGAGAAATTCAAGAAATATTGCACTATATGGCATACGAGTCAAACAACTGATAAAATGCATCACAAAATAGACTATTTACTTTACTTAGGCTACACAATTTAAATCAAATACACGAAAAAACAGAATGTATGTCATAGCCTAATATGTCAGCATCAACCATGCCAATGAGTATCTCAGAGCGACACAGTTTCTTCCTAAACTACTCCAAAAAAAAGAGTACCCGGTTCGAGCTACACCCTTGGAAAAGAACCAGCGCCAGAAGAAAAACCAAGGGATACTACCTAACTATCCAAAAAAAAAAAATTGGTATTTTTAATCGGATTTTATCCCTCAATAAAATTGTCTAAAAGATCCATCATTCGGAAAAGTCAAAACTTTTTCTAATTTTTTTTTCTCTCAATTTTCATTTTTTTTACCTAGACTACGTCTACTATGAGTTCTAAAAAAAACTAAATAAATGAATAGTTTTATATAATTACACTACAGAAAGTAGTTTCCCCACCCCCACACTTATATTATGCATAGTCCTCGATGCATGATCATAGAAAAAAATATTAAAACAAGGGTGAAAAATTACTCTCTGAGGCCCTCTCAGGCTAGCTCGGACAAGATCCTCAATATTAAGGGTCGGGACGACTCTACAATTAAGCTCAAACATGCTCACCAACTTCAACTCGGGTACTCAGACTTCCCCGAATCTTCAAAACAAAAAATAACACGAAACTTGACACTATATAAATAAATAAATAAAATTTTAAAAAAAATTAAAATACGGGTTGGGTTGTCTCTCAACAAGCGCCTTTTTTATAGTCGTGGCGTGATGCCATCACTTTCACCACTTTTCCTTCCACTTTGAGGATATAAATTGCGCCCCCAATTTTACATCAATTTTTCTGTCACGTTCATGAGGCGGTGGTGTGGAACTAGAGGAACCGAGCAATAAATATCGCATCTTGCACTTCTTGGCTTTTAAGTGAGGAATATCATTTTGTCTCCTTGGTGTGGACAAATTTCAGAATATAAACACTTTGTTACTCGTTCATTGACTCCTCCATATGCTCGACTGGATCAATTCCCATGTCACCAACCAAACACAATGTTGAAAAGTGTTTAAAATGAGGTCCAATACGCTCCAATTCCAAAATTGTATTATTTTTGGCATCCTCAATTTTACACTCTTTGTCAACCTTGGCATCATTAATAATATTTTGGTCGAATAGTTGAAGTTCCTCTTTTCGCTCCTCAAGTTGGCCAGTATCCACAAAAATTGGTTGTAGGGCATCAGACGCCTTAACCGTTTTATTCAATTGATCATGCAGGTCATGGAAATCTAATCCAAATTGGTCTATCTCTTACCTGAGCTCAGTTCTTTCGTCTATCAGCTGTTCTGGCATATTTGAAATACCACCACGGAGAAACTCATGAGATTTTCGTTGAGCTTATTCCTCTAGCTAAGATTGGGTCACTATATCTGCTTCTTCTAAATTATCTTCTGGTAAGAACTCGCTCTGTTTAGCCACTTCCTCCGCCTCGGCCTTCTTTCTCATGATTGATGCACTAATTCTTTGTATAGCCTTTCGATTTTCATCTTATTGATCGGCTACTTGCCTCATCATGTCCATAATATGAGCCGCACTTCTCATATCTTCCACTTCATCGCTCCTATCAAACTCATAAATATTATTAGAAACATTATAATAAGAACTCTCAGAAGGATAATAAGAATTGGGATAACCATCCCAATGGCCACCTTGACCACCACACACATTACATAAATTTCACTCATAAGATTGAGATACATAATTTTGCCCTAAGTGTGGCCCTCCACAATATGGACAAGGATCACCATAATAAGAATAACCAATATTTGACCAATTCTCATTCCAAGATGCCATGTCAACAAAGACAACAAAATATTAAACTCAGATAAAAATTTAAAAACTTAAATAGACAAAGAGTAAAAATCTTATCTAGTAGACTAGTTAATTTATAAGTCCCCGGCAATGACACCAACAACTTGTTACTCCCAAACGCACATGCAAGTATACGTGGTCGACAAGTAATATAGGATTGCAAGTCCAGATATCGTACCCACATGGATTTGTGATTAACTATCAACTAAAATTAAACCAAACAATTAATCTATTCAAGCAAATCTTAAAGTATGAATATTTAGCTAAAACTAATCTAAAGTAACAAACTAAGAGATTAAAGAAAATAAGTTGGCGAATTATAGAGACGATTTCAATGTAAGTGAATATTCTAGAGCTATGGGTTGACTAACAACCCCGTTGAGTTTTTCACTTAAATCGTCTAATTAATTTATCTAGTTTATTGATTGACGGGTTTAATATTGCTCGTAGCCTTCTCCCGAAGTACAACTCGCCTATTCAAGCTAACCTAACGCCTATATTCCTATGGAATTAGGACTAACTAGAACGCATTTATAATTCCCGTATAATAACCAAGCAAGGCGATTAGGTATATTCCTATCCTAACCTCAAATCCGCCCCCTCCCCCCCAGAGTTATCTTTCTCTACTCAATCTTATATGCAATCTAGAATTCCATCTCCCGAGTTCCATCCTAGATTCATAGATAATATTCAATTGGTGATCAAGCAATCAAATAATTAAGCGGAAGATTGAATAAATAAACCAATATGATAAAATAATAAGAACAATTGAAGTTTCAAACTACAACATTCACGTAGCACCCCACAACTCTAGAACTAATAAACTATGAGATTAAAAGAAGAGAAGATGAAGAAAAACTAGTTGAAATCCTCTTCCAAGCGTGGTGTGTGTTCCTCCACGTGAATTCTCCTTCAAAGTATGTTAGATATCTCCAAAGTGGCGTATTCTCCTTCACAAATAAGTTTAGTCTTGCTTTTATACGTGTTGGGTAGGTCTAGGGCCGAAATAACCGTATCCTGGGTGAAATTGGAGAAACTTCACATCACTGGCTCCCTGGTGCAAGCTAGCGCTAGGCGCCCTCTACGGCGCTGCCAATTTTTTGTTACTGTTTTTGGCGCCACAAGTAGGGCTAGGCGCCACCTGTGGCGTTGAAATGTCCAACTTTCCTGTTTTTGACCATTTTGGCTCTAATTTTGAACATTCCACCCCTGATTGCTCCTGGATCAGTCCTACACATAAAAACATATCAAATTAACATAAATCAACACATTTCACATCCTAAATCCACGAAACAAAAATAAGATATGAGGCGATATACATAGAGATATATATACTTTAAGTAAACATCAACAACGCAAACGAAAAAAATTCTGATATAGAACGCTTTCTCCTTTGACATGTCTTACACGGAGCAAATTCAAATTAATTGGCACCCCATATGAATATTGAATAAAAAACAAAAGAAACAAACGAACAAGCCGACCCCACCATTACTGCCGAGTGCCGACGCGGTCGGCATCTACAACTAAGCCACCATGTGGCTTCACATATACTGTGCGATTATCTCCACTTACTTCACTTATTTTTATACTGCTTGTAAGTTCCAACAATAAATGAATCCACAACTTAGACGTTGTGAGTAATGAATTATAATAGTAAATTATGAAATAATTTTTTTTTGGTAAGTTGGATAATTAATAACACAAATACGCAAATATATTTGTCTTCTTACCTTATATTTCTACTGAATTTGCGGCTTTTACCGTAAGTTTGTACTTATTAAAGTTATCTTAGACGAACATTGCTTCTTTTGATAGGGTTTGGAATTATTATGAACATATAATATAATTTACAAGCTGAATGTAATGGATGTGGTCTGATTTAACACACAAATATATACACGTAATGCTAATAAAAGAGGTTTTCTTAATAAATATTTGTGATGTTACATTTAGTTCAAACCACGGTTGACATAGAACAAGTGTGTTATATACGTAATTACTATATCAGAAAAAAACAATAATACGTAATAACTTTCGACATATACTTTTTTCTCTTTGTTTATTTTTTGGTAAGTAAAGTATTTTTTATTTACCAAATAGAGTTATGTACATACAATGAAAAAACTGATAGTTGGATAGTAAGCCCCAACTTCAGCTACCACTCTACACTACAATCAGGGGCGGACCTAGAGCATTGAATACGGGTTTTTGGGAGCCCAGTAACTCTTGCATAGACTATGTACTAATTATATTAAGAAATTTACTAAATATTTATAAATAAGTAAATGTGAACCCAATTATTATTACATATTAATTTGAAATTATAGTAGGAACCCATAAGCTTCAAATTAAGCTTTAAATCCTCAATCCATCTCTGACTACAATCACA
Source organism: Nicotiana glauca (assembly GCA_026770625.1). Lineage (NCBI taxonomy): Eukaryota > Viridiplantae > Streptophyta > Magnoliopsida > Solanales > Solanaceae > Nicotiana > Nicotiana glauca. Next base: position 62,685 of record MU720992.1, read on the forward strand.
AAAACTAATCTCATATTGACAATCCTACCCATAATGGATAGAAATTTAGCTGCTCCAGCCATTTTGCAATCCTATGCTTCATTGCTATTATCAACACGTATTTCACTATGTCGACATCATCTTACTACAAACTACATTTAGAAAATGAAAAATGCGTGTTTTTTTCTCATTGATACCAATAATGTTTTTCAAAATTTTTTCAAGTAAGGTTAGAGATCTTGTATCTTAGTGATTGATAAATGTGAAGTTTTTGTAAAGTTTTATTTTTAGAAAATGCTAAACCTTTTTAGAGACAAATTATTTAGTATTGATATGTAACAGTATTTCTGAATAAAGTGCAATAGGCTTAACTGAGCATAACTACTAACATTGGAACATATGTAGTCAATTGATTGGTTAAAGCTATACTATTATTTCACATCTTTTGAAAGTGATCTATAATATTTAACTGAAACGAAAGTCTAATTGGCCACCTTAGTGTAAACAATACCTGGAAAAAGATGTTAGCGTGAACATATATAAAAAGAAGTTTTGACTAGAATATATTTACATGTCTCTCTAACATTTGACACTGTACTATAGTACCAAATTAAATTTCATTTTTTTTCCGTTGAAAAAATGGCTCAAAACGACGAAGGAAGTAATAGCAAGGAACAAGATCGTTTGTTGCCTATAGCCAACGTTGGTCGAATAATGAAACAAAGTTTACCAACAAACGCAAAAATCTCAAAAGAAGCAAAGGAAACAATGCAAGAATGTGTGTCTGAGTTCATCGGATTTGTGACCGGTGAAGCATCGGAGAAGTGCCGGAAAGAACGCCGGAAAACGGTGAACGGCGACGACGTTTGTTGGGCTTTGGGAACTTTAGGGTTTGATGATTATGGTGGTGCAATGAAGAGGTATTTGCATAGATATAGAGAGATTGAAGGTGAGAAAGTAAATCAAGAAAGAGTTAGTAATAATAGTGAAGAATTGGAAGGAGGAGGATCTCAGCCTAGAAACTACAATCTTGATTAATTAGGGTTATAATTGATTATTTCATGTTTTTTTTCCTCTTGATTTTCATTCTCTTCTTTTACAATTGTTTTTTCCACAATTTCTAATTACAAAGGTTTGTATTTGTTCAAATGGAATCATGTAGAATTAAAACATCCATTTCATAGTCAAGTTGGTTGAATGATTTTTCTAAAAGAACTAAAGTTATACCCCTTTTTTTGGGTATGGGTTCACTTGATATTACACTGCAGGTTGAATTAAGGAAATGCGGTACCATGAATTGAAGCAGATCAGGTAAGTAGAAATAGTACTAGATTAAAACAGTATTAATTACTCTGTATTTTATTTTTCTATATATAATTGATTTGTTTCCAGGAAAATTTTCTACTCTATATGATTGCGTTTGATATGAAGAAAAAACATTTTTCCGGAGCAAAACATTTTCCAGCATAAATTTTATCACACTATTGAACACTGTATAAAACATAGAAACTATTTCAAATAAACTATTGGAGGAAAACATAAGTGAAGAAAGTCGATTTACTCTTTTAATGGAAAATATTTTCAAGGAAAATTACTTTTTTTTGTTGTTTGGTTGCCAGAAAATGACTTATTTTTTGAAAAATATTCTTTAGAGAAGGTTTTCCTTGGTACCAAATAATACTCCCTATATGTTATATTCATAGGCTATATACTACTAATTTGGAAACATAAACAAGATCATACGTTTCATGCCATTAGATAGAAGAGTTGATGAGTACTGATTGGTCCTTAATTTAGCCAAGCTTTCCCTTTCTTTAGGGTTTGTTTGGTTTGAAGCGTAGTAATTAGGAAAGGAAAAATGGAACAGAAAGATGTTGAACTAGCTAGAGGAAAATATACTCCTACTATCTTATTCAGTGTTTCTATTCTCGTTCCTTTCATTCCAATCCTAATTAATCAAAACGTTAATTTCACCAATGAGTATATATATTGAAACAAATACCAAAGATTGGTCCAAAAATTTGAATGATCATTGTCCAAAATTGCGTCAAGGAGTAGTTAAGTATTCTCCAAAAATTGGTTTCGTCTATACATAGTTGAAGAAAGGGAAACTTACACAAATGTCCCAAATAAATCTCAACTTACCAACCTCTAGCCATTAGTCAGACTTACCAAAACTAGCCAACAAAAATTGAAAAACCAAATAATAGTGTTCTTTCTATAAAAGAATCACATGCAAAAATTACCTTCCATATTTTAAGTGTGATTAGCAACATTAGATACAAGACGGAAAGGAAATTTCATGGACGGGGTAGCAAATAAGATGATGAAATACAGAAATCTATACAATATTCCAAAAATCTAAACAAAAAAGAAACTTTTTCAATGGGTATAGTTGAAATTCATTGAAAATATATAGATAAGTCAATATACAAAATTTGAGGAAGATTGGAGGTGATTTGGACTGGTTTTGTATCAAAATTCGTAATTAAATCGAGTTCAAAAAAGTCTTCCGCGACACATGTATCTCACACACAGGTATATGTGGATATACATGTGATACACAATTGATACAAATATGATACGTATGTGATACACAAATGATACACATATCATTTTTTTTCATGTTCAGCTTTTACTTCGAATTTTCAATTCAAACCACCTCAAAACTTCACCAAATCATCTCAAAACTGAGATTCAATCTCCATAAGTTGTGCCCAATCTATTCTAATAACACCCACTCAAAACAAAACGAAAATTTGATATTTTTACTACAAATAGCTAATTGCCTAATTTGGATAATATTTATAATATTTTATCAATTGGCCAATTTTTATAATGTGCTACTTATAAATAAACATAGTTGGTAATTTCCCTTGAAGAAATAAAATGGACTTGGCTAACATTAGATTTAGATAATGATCATACAAGATATAAAGCTTAAATAAGTTAAATGAACTGTATGGACCCCTTGTTAGTGACTTAGATACTGATCGGAGAATTTATAGATCAACACTTAGGGTGAACTTTGAATGGATCCAAAGAAAAGAAATAGAAGTTGATAGATGAGACTAATTAGTTTGTTTCTATTTGTCTTGTTTCCTTTGCTTTCTATTCCTTGTAGAAGTTATTAGACGACATAATTACTTTCATTATTATAGTCTTTTCCGCTTGTTAGGGATAAGATTTGCGTACATCGCATCATTCTTGTGGGATCATACCGAGCATATTATTGTTATTATATTCCACTAACTATACTTTGAGTAAGTTTTCCATTATACAAAAGCATACTGCTCAGTGAAACTTGAATGGAAGGATTAGGATATATATATATATGCAGAAAGTTCCTGCTTCGTCTCCTTATAAGGTCTATTCAGTTTAGATGGAAGGAAATTAAATAAAGTGTGTACAATAGCTTATCGACTTATAAATATACTATCCTCTTTTTTCTACTCCATAATCTCATTTATCTTCCTTATTTCTTGATAGCCAATCGTAGCTCTTTCCTTTATGCTTCCTATTCCTTCATACCAATCATATAACTCTTTAATGTCTTATAATAAAACTTTTACATGGATTATTCATGTGGAAAGTGAAGTCCTTTTCCTTCTTTCCTGAAGGAGAGTCTCGTGCACGAGGTCTCCCGTATTTATAAGGTTCGAAAAAAAATCGCACCATGTTGTGATATAGATAACCCACCCCAACACAAACATATTAGGACCAAAATAATCAGGTGTCATGCAGAAACTAGCAAGCAAACCTTGAGCGACGATAAATCCAACAACAAAAGAGAAATATATCAAAAAAGACACAAACATATAGCGTGGTTCGGTCAACTAACCTACATCCACAATGGAGATGAGCATCCACTATAATAAAAGAGAGTACAAAATATTGAGAGAACAACCTCACGAAGAGGCAAAGACAAGTGACACACTAACACTTGTCCCGTACAGTTCTCCCCCTAAATAAGACTCCTAAGCCCCCTATGGCTATATTGTGGATGCTACTGAATGAGAAAGAATGATCCTCAATTTATAAAAGTCCAAACCTTTTCCGACAAGAAAAATGACTAGCCAAATATAGGAGAATTATAATTTCCTTCTACAAAAAGAAAAACTCAATGAAGGTAATATATTGCCCCCTCCTTCAAGAGATAAGAAAACCAAACTTGGTAAGAAAATTATGGCAAACATCTAACAATTCTCCCCCTCGGTATGAATTTTCTAACAAAATAAACTTGATTCACCTTCTTCAGTCTTCACATAGCCCGCAATAGGTCGCATCTCCAAATCTCTACCACAAAGTTTATCTCAATGCGCACACCGGCCAAATTTCTCAAACAAAAATCACGATTATTGTCAAATATGTCGCGGCTAGAACTGAACCTCCCAAGATGAACTTGTCTTGAACCTTGCTCTAATACCACTTGTTAGGACCGAAAAAATCAGGTGTCATGCGGAAGCTAGCAAGCAAACTTTGAGCGACGATAAATCAAACAACAAAAGAAAAATATACCAAAAGAGACACAAACATATAACGTGGATCTGTCAACTGATCTACATCCACAATGGAGATGAGCATCCACTATAATAAAAGAAAGTACAAAATATCGAGAGAACAACCTCACGAAGAGGCAAACACAAGTGACACACTAACACTTGTCGCGTAAAGTTCTCCTCCTAAACAAGACTCCCAAGCCCCCTACGGCTACATTGTGGATGCTACTGAATGAGAAGGAAGGATCCTCAATTTATAGAAGTCCAAACCTTTTCCTACAAGAAAAAGGACTAGCCAAATATAGGAGAATTATAATTTCCTTCTGCAAAAAGAAAAATCCAATTAAGGTAATTATATTGCCATTTTCCTTCAAGAGATAGAAAAACCAAATATGATAAGAAAATTATGACAAACACCTAACAAAATACTAGTGACTGATTCCTACTATGGATCTATATATGGCTTATGGGTTATGGTTAAGCAAAGCTCATGTTGATTCCTCCAAGGACTACATGATGTGAAGTCCATCTCTATACTGCATGTTTCTAGTTCTTTACGCTATCAATGTATTTTAACATGGTGTTCTTCACACTATTAATGTATTTTAACATGGTGTACGTACCAAATTGTTTATTTGCTTTAGATTTTAAGTGACTACTCTTCAACTTATTATGGATGTTTAACTATCTATATTTATCTTTTACACGACTGATTAATATAATTTTTTCATGTTTTTACGCATAAAAGTTAAACTCTTTAATTTTGTGTACCTTTAGTATCAAATTATAGATTCTAAGGAATTATATGATCTCTCGTGAATGCAATATCTCAGAAGAAAAAAAAAAATTAAAGGTATGTAGCTGGCCGTTTTGTGAATATCTATCTGATTTGAAACCATCGAATTAGTTTCTTTTTGTTTTGAGAAAATTGTTTTATTATCGAGTGTTTCTGTCAGGGGCGGCTCTATAGGTATATGGGGTAAGGCAAGTGCCTTAGGCCCCCAATTTTGGGAGGCCCCATTTTTTTAGGAATACTATATATTTTATAGGTTAAAAGATTTTTTTTCTTAAAAATAAATAATATATATAGTATTTTTTACTTTCATATATAAAAAAAGAAAAACTTTTAATATATTAATAAAGTAAAGCTTAAAATAGTACTAAAAAAATAATTGTTACTTTGATTTGATTTGACAATTCTACTTTTTGCTCTTCTTCTCAAATAATTCCAAGACTCAATCCAACATTTCAATTTCATTTCATTCTTCATTTTCCATATAGCAGAATGAGACATAGTGACGTACCTTTTTCTTCTTTTTTTATTCATGCTCATGTTCTTTCTATTAGATTACTTTCTTTCTCCAAGACTCCAACAAGCCCACGACTAGATATTTTGGAATTAAAGTCTTCAAATTTCTTGAATCAGTTAGTCGGGTAATATCATTCTAACTTTCTAGTATTATTTTTATTTGTTATTTATCATTTTATTAATTTTACAATGTACATATTGTTTAATTTTCTTTAGAATATAAACATGTCTACAAGAAAATATGAATTCGGATATTTAAAAATCCAAAATAAAAGAAAAGTTAAAAATTTAATTAAATCTCAAAAAAGAGCTCTTCAGAATTTTTTGACAAATAATGAAAAAACTAAATCGCAAAATGTAGGAGAATATTAGGTAGATAAACAAGTCACTAACTCTGAGTCACATGATAACAAAATTCAACTGGAAGAAGAGGTTTATGAGAAATCTGACGAAGATACAAATTTTGGCTTTTAGGCCCCATATTAAACTTTGGCCTTAGGCCCCGTATGAGCTTGAGCCGCCCCTGGTTTCTGTCTATATATTCAATGGAGAATGACTCTTCTGCTTTATTTACATTGAAAAGCGTTTTTCGAAATGCACCAATATTGTAAGAGTAAGATACATATGTCACATTGTAGCAAACAGAATTTTTCTATGTGCCTCGTTTCTAAACGTAGCAACCATATCTTACTTACTATTCAAAACATGTCCCTATCTTTGCAGACATGGAATTTTTTTTGTCTAAATCCCTTGTGTTGGTAAAGATGAGGAACATGAACTTCTAACTTCATGTGGTTTGTCTGGTTTTGAGGCTTTTCCTTTCTACATATATTTTTGTCCATGAAATTGCCTTTTAGCAAATTAATCGTGTATATTGTAACTTGTTTTCTGGAATTATGTCATCTTATTTTCTTCCACTCATACGTATTTTCCCATGATAATTCCGGAAACAACAATGATAAAACTATATTAAAAGGAAAAAATATACTGCCAAAAAGTTATTCCGCTGCCAGGGTTTGAACCCCAATTCCCAAATGACTGGAATTGCCAGTGCTATAGCGGATTCGATGTGATTTAAGAATGGAAGAAAATCTAATTAAAGTGCATTTGTGGCATAAAACAACTTTAACTTACATGTAACCTCCATATTTTTTCTTTGAATAAATGAAACGTTTTTGTTCCTTGCAAATTAGGATATTTGGAAAACTTACAAAATGTTTCTCTTCTCTTTTCTTTCTTTCTTTCTTTATTTTTTCCATCTTCTTTTCGCTGCAAATTTATTACTCCCTCCGTTTCAATTTATGTGAACCCATTTGACTGGGCACGGAGTTTAAGAAAAGAGAGAAGACTTTTGAACTTGTGGTGTAAAATGAGGCACATATATTTTTTGTGGCTATAAATCATTGCATAAAGATAAATTGTTTCCAAATAAGGAAAGGGGTCATTCTTTTTGGCACGGACCAAAAAGAAAATAGGTTAACATAAATTGAAACGGAGGGGGTATTACTTATTTTTGTTACATATTTTCTGGGTGAGAGTTATTTTGGTCTTACAATTTAGAATAGTGGCACTTCCATATTGATTATTTCTGAAGCTCGTTGCTAAAACATTTACTTTAAAATGGCTTCTTTTAATTTATATCATACTCCTCTACTGATTTTTCGATGCAAATTATTGACATGAATTTTCTTTTCTTAAGTACAAAATTCTCGTCTAGCTTTAGCACCATAAATCACTCGTAGCCTTTGAATCTTCATGATTTCTGTCTTATACAAATTGATCGGAACCAATATAATAATTCATTGATGTTAATAATGAATATAAATAATTATTTATTTATTTAAGTTGCCTTTAATTTTTACCTGTCGTTACTAGAACAATAGGAAGAACATTTCTTTCATGAAGCACATCAAAAATGAATTTCCTAGTACATCATAATTACCTCACTGTTACTATAACAGAACAGAAGGAAGAGCATTTTCTTCCATGAACTTTTAAAACTAGCAAGGAATACCCCTGCTATTAATCTCGTCCAAGTCACACCTCTATTTGGGATTGTGAAATGGTCGATTGCAATAATATTACCCAACTAGAAGCCGGGTTCAAATCCACAGAAAGCATAGATGGGATAGTATTTAGTGGTATATATTTGGGTAGAGCGCGCGAAGTATCATAGTTGCACTTCCATAAATAGTTGTTTTGATTTTACTTCTAAAATTACACTAAGGATTGCAATTCTAAAATATGAAACTAGAGAATATTGTTTTTGATGTTGTTTTCAAATATGTAAAATGACTAGGGCTGTGACTTTCACCTAGGTGTTTACCTAACGGAATTGTAAGCTTTAAGGCGTGTTTTGTTGGTCGGGGTTTATTATAGCAATCAACGCACAATTACCCACTCAGTACCTCTCGGTAAGAGAATGATTTTGCGTAATTTGGCTTTCTCAAGTCCAAATGGGTATTGAACGAAACAGTTGATAAATTGCTCAAGTCGGGTTTTACTATCTCTAGGTTTAACCCTTTAATTGAAACTATCAATCTCTTGATTTCATCCCAAATTCTTGATAGCCTTATTTTCCTAGACTAAGTCTCTCTTTCTCAAGAAGAGACTAAGTCACTTGAACTAATGTTTGCAACCATTAATTGTACAATTAAAAGCAAGAACAAGGCTAAATAATAAACACTCAACCATAAAAAATCCCTAAATCAAACACCCATTAGGTTCACACATTAGGTTTAGATCACAACCCCTAGCAAAAATTATAGCTACTCATATTGGGTATTAAAGAAAATAAATAAGAAATGATAATTACACTCATATTGAAAGATTAAAAGATAAAAATCCAAAGTAAGCTAAAGTTGCCTAAAGCAGTAATGAAAAACGGCTATAGGAGTTTGGATATTCAAAATTTGACCTAAATTTGTGAAACTAAGCTATTTATACTAAGCCAAAAATTTTGGACAAAATTGCCCACATTCGGGTTGAACCTATCCAAATCCTTCAAAAGAAACTTATGCTCAAATGTGAGCGATCTCTGAGGCCACCAGTCTCGGAACTCGTTGAAGGCTGCGAGGATCACGATCCCATACCTCCTTTTTCCTTGACCTCTCAAGTCCGCCAACATGGGTATCACCCCCTCGACCGTCATCTAGCATATCACCTTCATCATCAATAGTAACTAGTGTAGCAGGAGCATGGGAGGAAAGGGATCTGAACCTTGACTGTCGTCTTTCGAACCCTCAAAAGAGCTAGCTGAGGTAGAAGGCTCATCTCTGAGTTGGAATTTCCCTTGAAGATGTTGTAGCTGAGATTGGAATTCCTGATGCTCTTCCTAAGAGTTGCCCTTTGAAGCTTCCCTAAACGGGACATACGAACTTGATTTAAAGGGCTCTGCAGCCCTACCTCTCCCGGCTGTTACCTTTTTGGATATCACTTTTTGCATGGAGAGTGGTAGGGTACCCCTGCCTCGGCCTCGGGAGGGTTCACTCTGTCACGACCTAAACATATGGGCCGCAACGAGCACCCGCTACTTTACTTAACTGAGTACCAATATAACATATCTTTCTTATTCGACTTTCATTGGCAAATGGGCCAAACAGGCCGTCATGGGCTAACCAGAATAAACATAGGGGATTACTCAATATAGGATGACCTGACCTGATATAAATACTTATACATATGATATACGGGACTATAAGGCCAACATGATCATTTGAAAACTCAAAACATAGGCCGACAAGACCGTACAAATATTTGTATACATGACATGTGTCTAGAAGCCTCTAAGAGTACACACTTAACAAAAAGGTTGGGATAGGGACCCGCCATACCAAACAATACGCATCTAAATCATACTGACCAAACAAGTAACTCCGGAGCAAATGGAGCGCACCAACATCTTTCGCTGAGTGGATAGCCTACTTGGAGAACTCTCGACATATCTATCTGGATCTGTGGGCATGAAACACAGCGTCCCCAGGCAAACATGACATTAGTATGAATAATGTACCGAGTATGTAAGGCACATAAATAAGTACATAACATATATGGAAGAAATATAGACTAAATGCATCAACCTGTTAGTCTGGATAACTCTGTAAATCATGAAATACTTATAGTGGCATGCATATGCGTATGAATGTTATGTCGTGCATAGGTACATGTTTTATAACATCATCAGGCCTACGAGGGCATCCCATCATATCATCTTAGATACTGTGGACAAAATCATCAACGTACACCAGCTGATCCCATATCCCATATATATACATATATATATATATATATATATATATATATATATATATATATATATATATATATATATATATATATATATCCATCATATCATTTTAGACACTGTGGACAAAATCATTAACGTATACCAGCTGATCAGGTGGTGGTGCGTATATAATGCCATAACCTTTCCCATATCCCATATACATACATACATACATACATACATACATACATATACATACATACATACATACATATATATCATACATCATATATATATATATGTATGTATACACACACACACGTGTATAACGCCATCTGGTCATGGGTCAATGTGCATGTATAAATGCATAAAATGCATATGAAAATACATTAATAAGATTTTCTCGAAATGTCATAAAAATAAATATTCCTTTCGCATAAACTTTATCAAATACGTATTTTTTTGAGAACCAAGAACATAAGATATAATAATAATTCATAGGGGGAATCAAGAATATAGACACCCCTAGTATTTGTAGGAATAGAGTCATTTATAAAAGTTGCGTACTTGCTCATTTCATTTGTATTATTTGAATCATGCCAAAAAGAAAGAAGGGATAGCTTTAACATACTTGGAGTAGGGAAAAATCTGTATGATATTCTTGCGAAAGATTGCACCGTACTTCTGAAGAATTATAAAATTTTATGTTGCTACGGTTCTAACAATTCTCGTTGGAATTGTTTGATTGCAAGAAGTTTGGTTGAAGTCTCGTAGGAATTGCTCGAAAAAAATTACATTGGTAAGGTTGTGTTTTGGAATCGGATTTTACAGTTTTTGGTAAGGAACTTTGTAGGCATTTGATGCAGTGTTTTGTTATAAATGAGATGTCTTGTAATTGACATGTACGGTTGCCATCTAATAAAAAAGTCTATGAGTCATGAATTATGACTAAGAGCCATTTTGATCAAGAGTGGCTTGCTGCTACATTATTGGATTTAGTCTTTATCCAAAGACTTTAATTAATCCACCATTAATTATTAATTAACTAAAAAATATCCCATTACCCAATAATTAATCAATTACCCACATAATTAAGAATTATCTAAACTTACTTAAAATACTACTCACTTTTTAATAAACTTTACATATACTACTATCGTGGTCATATGATATTTTGTTTGACACTAGTCCATAGATATCGGGTATTTTAGCTCGGGCAATGTTTTATCCCAACTTGTCAAACTTTGACGAAAATTTATTTTCTTCGATTTGCTTACCCTTTCACCTTCACGAATTTACTTATCCCTTGTTTGAAATAGCAAATACTTATAATTCCAAAATAATCTCATTCCCACAATTAAGAATTATCTAAACTTACTTAAAATACTACTCACTTTTTAATAAACTTTACATATACTACTATCGTGGTCATATGATATTTTGTTTGACACTAGTCCATAGATATCGGGTATTTTAGCTCGGGCAATGTTTTATCCCAACTTGTCAAACTTTGACGAAAATTTATTTTCTTCGATTTGCTTACCCTTTCACCTTCACGAATTTACTTATCCCTTGTTTGAAATAGCAAATACTTATAATTCCAAAATAATCTCATTCCCACAATTAAGAATTATCTAAACTTACTTAAAATACTACTCACTTTTTAATAAACTTTACATATACTACTATCGTGGTCATGTGATATTTTGTATGACACTAGTCCATAGATATCGGGTATTTTAGCTCGGGCAATGTTTTATCCCAACATGTCAAACTTTGACGAAAATTTGTTTTCTTTGATTTGCTTACCCTCTCACCTTCACGAATTTACTTATCCTTTGTTTGAAATAACAAATACTTATAATTCCAAAATAATCTCATTCCCGAACTTACGTCGATTAATTTACGATGAAACTTTAACTTACAAAAATGCGGGATGGAACACACCCCTCCCTTTTGATGTGACCTTTTATTACGGGATCTAACTATTGTCTGCAATACACAGCAACAGGATTAAGTTAAGCTCAAATTCATAGCATTAGACAGTTGCAGAACAAACTTGGAAAACCCAAATGTGGGTAATGAAGTACGGTCTGCACAATTTTGAGTATGGCCACAGTTGGGAAAGTGTGGACCGTATAATTTTGAAGTGCGACTGCAGTAGTATTTTTGTGGTCCATCCAATTTCTAGTACGGACTGCACATCTGAAAGGCGGATCACATATCTGAAGTACGGACCACACATCTAAAATGCGGACCCCACAATTTTGAGTGTGGCCACACAATTCCAGCTTCAAACATATAACTCTCTGATATCGGAGAGTTGGTTGATCTGCGGCCGCACACACTTTACTGTGGTCGCAGCCCAATTTTCATAGACCGCATAATTTAGAGTGCGGTCTGCAAAATCAATTCACATCATATTCCCTAAACCTAAGTATTTGCGGACCACACAATTCAAATTAAATCGGCGGAAAATTTAGGGTTCCTAACTTTAATCTAGAATTGGACAAGGGAACACCAATTAAAGATGATAACTAGTTTACCCAACCCCCATTTAGCAAGTAGGAAGTGACTCCAGACAAAATTAAGCTCACATGATGTTGAAATTTAAATTACGTCTAAAAGCAACTAACAAATTAAGCACAAAATCAAGAAAATTGAAATTTTTTAAAGATGAATTAAAATTTTTGGTAATGTAGTGATGCTAGGGAAAGATTAAGATGACGAAATAAGTGTTACAAGCATGAATCAGATGAAAGAACTGAGTTTGCTTAAGATTTCAGAGTTCATAAAGTCTTACCAGTAGTGCAGAGTTCACTATTTCACATGCGATCCGCACTCTAATACCTGAAGAAAATTTTCTTGTGAAGATCTGTGGTGTAACGATCCGACCGGTCATTTTGAGCTCTAGCGCGCCCTTCAGTAATTTGAGTCCATGAGAAGCTCCACTTAAGGTATTATGACTTGTACGCATGGTCAGAATTGAATTTCGAGAAGTTTGGAGTTGATTTGGAAGGATATTTCTCATTTCAGAAGCTTTAAGTTGAAAGAATTGACTAAGATTGGATTTCTGAGTAAACGACATCGGAATCGGGATTCGAAGATTTCAGTAGGTTTGTATGATGATTTCGGACTTGGGCGTATATCCAGATTGGGTTTTGGAAGACCCGGGAACGTTTCGGTACTTATTGTGGAAGTTAGCATTTTTTGAAGAATTTTATAAGTTTGGGTTGAAGTGCATTTCAGTGTTATCAAAGTCTGTTTGATATTCCTAGTCTAGGAATAGCTCTGTATGGTGATTCTGGTATTGGGAGCGCGATCAGAAGTGAATTCAAAGGTCCATAGGTCATTTTGGAGTCATTTGGCTAAAGATAGAAATTTGAAGGTTTTGAAAAGTTTGACCGAAAGTGCACTTTTTTGATATCGGGGTCAGATTTTGATTCCAGAAGTTGGAGTAGGTCCGTAATGTCAAATATGACTTATGTGCAAAATTTGATGTCAATCGGATGTGATTTGATAGGTTTTGGAATCTAATGTAGAAGTTTGAAATTCTAAAGTTCTTTAAGCTTGGATTAAAGGTCGATTCATGATTTTAACATTTTTTGATATGACGTGAGGCCTCGAGCAAGTTCGTAATGTGTTCTAGGACTGGTTGGTATGATTGGACGGGGCCTCGGGTGAATTTCGGATGGTCAATGGATCGAAAATGGAATTGGAGGAAGGGCTGTAGTAGCTGGGCTTGTGGTGTAACCGCACCTGTGTGAGGAGCACCGCAGGTGCGAGCCCGCAGGAGCGGGCCCGTAGGAGCGGGGGGTGACCTACAGAAGCGCCTGGAAGTGGAAGGATCAAAGACTGCATGTGCGAAGGAATTCCCGCATCTACGCGGTCGCATATACGGTCTGGGCAGTGCAGAAGCGGTTTGGGGCAGCTGGAGGAGGACCAAAAATGCGGTATTGGAACTGCAGAAGCGATCAAGTGACCGCAGGTACAAAAGCGCGCTAGGTAGTGTGTTTGTTTTAACGACGGGGTCTCAGCCATTTTCACTTCATTTCTTCCATGGGGACCGGTCTTGGGGCTATTTTGGAGCTCCATCTTCGTCATCCATGTTAAGCTAAGTGGTTTCTACTAGTTTTGAGTTAAATATTTGTATTATATATGGATTTGAGCATGAAAATTTGTGAAGATTGTGGGTTTTGGTGGAAGACCTAGAAATTGATATTTTGGATTTTTACCACGATATTGGACATGAAATTAAGAGTAAATTATACATATTTGAGTTCGTGAGGTTATGGGTAAATTTTATTTTCCAAGAATTTCGGAATCCAGGTATGTGGGCCCGAGGGAAATTTGGTTATCTTTTCGATCGGGGTTAGGAATTGTTATAAATAGGATTATAATGAGTAATTGATCTCATATTAATGGGTTTACATAATTATTGGCTAGTTTTGGAGCATTTTGCATCGATTTGAGTCTACGGAGGGGCATAAAATGCCGGCTATGGAACTTCTGAGCGAGGTGAGTCTCCTTTCTAACCTTGTAAGAGGGAATTGTCCCCATACATGAAATAATTAGATATGTGCTTCTATTTTTGGGGGCTCGTACGCACGAGGTGATGAGAGTTCGTGTGTAGCTACTATGACGCTTAAGTCCGGGTAGTCTAGGACCCAAAAGTATGCCTTACTTGTAATATTTGCAATCATGTTGTCGATTTGAAATTCTTAAAACATATTGAACGGATAAATGAATTTTCTAAAAACTAGACATCGTTTCTTGACTTTTAAAAAGAGAGATTTCCTTTTATTGGATAATTGATTCCCTGATGATTTCTTGATCGACTGTTTGGAGCGTTTATTTAAATTTGACCGCATTGCATGTATGATTTGCGAGCAGGGTAACAGATGCATCTATGGTTCGCGCTATCGACCCTCTGGTAGTGCACAGTTTAAATATTATTGGATCGGGCCGTACGACCTCAACATGATTTGCGCATGCTTGTATTTCTTGCATTGAAATTTATAAATATTGATATTGGTTCTCCTTGGCCTGAGATAAACGTATAAATGATGAAGAGGAATTTGGGAATTTCCTATAAAAGAAAGAATTGTTTGCTTGCTTCATTCTATTGGGTTACAACCATGTTTATTAAAATCCTTGATTTATTATATTATTGGTGTATCATTATTGGACCACTAGCAAGTGTCGAGTCGACCTCTCGTCTCTACTTCTTCGAGATTAGACGAGATACATACTAAGTACACGTTGTTTTCGTACTTATGCTACACTTGTTGTGCATTTTTGTTGCACATGCACATGTATCTCTAGTGATCTAGTGGGCATAGCAGCATGGTTGATTCAGAGACTTAGGTGAGATGCACTTCTCGAGACGACCCGCAACTAGCAGAGTCTCTTTCAGATTACTGTATTTACTTTTTGTCCAATTTATATTCCAGATGATTATTGTATTACATTATTTCCTAGAGATAGCTCATGCATTTGTGACACCAAGTTCTGGGATGATTATGGGATTATTCAATATCAACTTTTTTCAAGACTTCATGTTTATTTATGTGAATTTTATTATTTATTATTTACTGTATAAAAAATAATTTCAACAAATACTAAAATGGGAATTTAATTAACTTCTCGGTGTTGGCTTGATTGAAAGTGGTGTCCGGCGCCATCATGACACTTAGTGAATTTTGGGTCATGAAAGTATAGTATCAGAGCACTAGGTTCCCTTTAGGTCTCACGAGTCATGAGCAAGTCTAGTTTCACATCTGTACAGAGAAGTCTGTACTTATCTTCGAGAGGCTACAAGGCTGTAGAAGCATTTCCCTTTTTGATTCATCATCGTGCAGTTTGATTCCTTTGAGCCTTATGCCTTCATTTCCTTTCCATTCAATCTTACGCGACATGAAGCGCTTGTCATAAATCGGGAATTGAGGAATTGTAATGGTACTATAGATGTGGTGTGAGATGCTTTTCCCTACGTAGTTGTTGGGCTATTGTCGTCACTTTGCAGAAGACCATTCTGTCATTTCAGCTTAGCATCAGTATTACCTAAGGTTTGGAGATTTGGTATTGATGTTATGACAATTCGTGCATTACTATTGCCTACTATTGATGTGATGGTAGGGCACTTACCAATATGTCGGGGTAGTGAATGACCTGAAAGGAGGCCTACTTAGTGCATGATTCAGAGATTTGTTATTTCATTCCCGGTGGAGAAAAGCAATCGGACTATAATTGTTCAAGATTGTGTCAATGTTACTTTTGTTAACGGCTCGAGGAAAGATGATCTTCGAAAAAGTATAGAGTTAGTAGTGGTTTATTGGTATGAGAGCTAATGAGTTAGATTTTGATCTAAGACATCAGTTGAGCAGCAAATGTTGAGGAAGGACATGTGGGAAGTGTCATGCGGTGGTCAAATTTCTATAAGGCTAGGTGTAAGAAGCGGAAGTCGAGTAGTTTCTTAAAGAGGTGAGTTTTCCCAAAGTGGGAGAGTGGCAGGATAACACATAGGTTCACGGGCAAGATAACTACACAACTTGAGGAAAATAT
Organism: Nicotiana glauca; assembly: GCA_026770625.1. Classification (NCBI taxonomy): domain Eukaryota; kingdom Viridiplantae; phylum Streptophyta; class Magnoliopsida; order Solanales; family Solanaceae; genus Nicotiana; species Nicotiana glauca. The sequence continues at coordinate 79,261 of MU720992.1, forward strand.
AGAGTGGTTTGGGAATTTTAGTGGACGTTGATTGGGTCTACTAGCATAATTTTAACTATTGGCTAGCATACGACGGGAGATTTGATATGACGGAAACAAGCTGCTTGATATGAAGAAGAATACAACATAACTTTGAAATGGAGAGATATTGTCGTATATTTTAGTAGATGTCCACGAGGAATGAATGGATTCGTTCGGCTAGTGAATGAGCATGGGATCATGATGGGCTACTGATTTTGCAGTAATGGTGCATTGCAGCGTTATTGGGAGAAGACGACATGTAATTTCTGCAAAGGGTTATCTCATGTGAGCAGATGAGCAGTCACGTGGTTGGAAAAGCTTCTGCGAAAAATCCTACTAGCTATCTAGCAAGAAGTCGAATATGTAAATATTACTAGAGATTCAGAGTGTGAGATGCTAACGGAAGGATTTCGAGGAATTCGGAGGTGGATTGTGCAAGGTTATGTCAATGAGAGATAAAGAATCTTGGTGGGTTCCGGAGTTTTTTAATAGTGGCTTCAAGCTAAGTGGGAGAGTCCCACTACCTATTGTAGGGTTGAATGGTCATCTAATTGTTAGATTTAAGGTTATTAGCATATAGATGGGTTATTTCAGCTAAGGGAATGGAACACAAGAAGTAGTTTGAGCAAAGGAATTGTTAAAGGTGTTCTATAGTTGGCTTTATTGGCTCTTGTTCAGACTTGGGGAAGCATACTTTATTCATGCCTTGTGTAGATGCGGGTTTTAAGGAAAGTGATTCGGCCGAGTGCTTCGTTAAGAGGGTGTTTATATGTAGAAGATTCATGGAGTTGATTATATTCGGGACCAAGCCAGGGTGGGTGGCTCTCAATAACGGTCCTAGTGAATTCAAATAATTTAAAAATGCGGTGCCTAAAGATTCAAGCCTGCAATATGGTTAAGAATCGAGCATTCATAGAAGATTATGATAAGAGGATCATAATGATTTATAATGTTTTCGACTTGCAGTGTAGCATCGGGAGTAGAAAAGGGGAAAAGACTTCGGATTCATAGAGGGATTACCAGAATGGGTGCATCTATTGGAGATGCGAATGTGAGTGCAAGAAGGGTATGAAGCGGTTCATGGGTTTGGAGACAATGTGGTCTCATAGGATGGGTTCACTCAGGATGAGTGCGGGCTTAGGTTGGTAATTGTCACGACCCGGATTTTTCCACCATCGGGATCGTGATGGCGCCAACTCGTGGTAGCTAGGCAAGCCAACTTATTTATCTTTTCATTAATAAACAAATCTGTCAATAATTTATAGCATCAATAAGAAATATAGAATTCAATAATAATAATAATAATAATAATAATAATA
>MU720993.1:6590-27916 GCA_026770625.1 Nicotiana glauca
ATATATATTCTTTCAAAATAGCACATATGCAGTTATAAGCATGCATTAGCATTTTTATAATTTTTTCTATAATTTTTAAAAACTCCAAATTAATTTATTTTTTCTCTTTTTTATTTATAAAATTTTCAATAATTATCCTTCAAATTATTTTTGTAGTGATTTAGTCATCTAAATTCTTTGTTTGTGCCAAAATATTGCTTAAATATTTTTAGTGCATTTTCTATAGTTTCATTTATATTTTTAGGCTAAATTGCATATCTTTGCAATAATAGCCCTACTAATGCATAATTACATTATTGATGTATACAATGATCTTTTATATTTCTAAAATGCTAAAAAACTAATTTAAATCAATGCACAATTTTTTTTTGGAAATCATTTATTATTTTTATAAATTATATAATTATTAAAAGTAGTTATTTAAAATCTAGCATGTTTTTATTTTCAATTTTAGCCCCAATTTAACCCAATTACCAATCCAATCCCCAATTAAAATTACCCGTCCTAAACCCAAATACCCGATCCGACCCCTAATACCCTTTAATCTCGATCGTTGATTATAAAGATTAACGGCCACAAACGACCCTTCCTAAAATAAACCAAAAGACCCCTTTCCTCCCAAAACCCTATCATTCTACACCACCCGCTGCCCTGAAACCCCTTTCTTCTCTCAAACCTAACCCTAATCAAACCTTGCTGACACTCACCTATGGCTATCTACGGTGGTTTCTCACCACCTCCCAGGCCTCCAATGGCCTCCCTCACATTAGTCTTGCCATCTCTAGGGTCCTCAAGGGACCAGGCGGCTTGCATCCATGGTCACTTTCTCGCCTGTTTCAGGCCATTCCAGTGTGATTCTGAGTAAGATCATCCTATATTGACTACGATCTATGGGTTTCTAAGCATGTTTCTTCAGCTCTGTATGGTTCTCTTCGAATCTAATTTCTTTTTCTGAACCTCTTAGATCTGAGATGATTTGGACTTGTTTCCTGTGAGTTTTATAACAACTAGAATCGTATGATTTTTAAGTGATTTTCATCTTTTTCTAAACTAGGGTTTCCGGAATTTCTTTTTACAAAATGTTTGATAATTTTTTATGTTTGATCTTCCGCTTCTCATATGTTTTGACTGATTTTGTAAGGCTGCTACATCCTTAACTCGCTTGTACTGAAAGCCCTAATTTTTTTTTGGTGTTCTTCATCTAGTTTTTGAGTACTGGTATATCGACTAGTTCTTGCTTTGGGTTATTGTGATTTCTCGTGATTTTCTTGCCCTAATATGCTTCTATTGACTTTCTTAGTTCGACCTTTCACAGATTCTATATGCTTATGTTCGTCCTAACTATTCATGTTACGACCTGTAACATTCTCCTAGAATCAGTGTCGTTTTAACTATTTGTTTTGTTAAAGTTATTGTTGAATCCTGGCTATTCATGTCTAGCCTTATTTTATATGCTAAGCTTGCTGACTCTTTCATGACTTTCTCTTTGATTGAACCCTTTATTATTCTGAATTCCTTATTTCTTGGTTTGATTTGAACACTTTCCCTTAAAATTTAGATTCTTACCTATCTACTCGATTTGATTGAAATGGTTGCCTTAATTATTTTTCCCTTGCCTTTTTTATATTTTGCTGATTCTTACTGATTGTTTCCTTAAGTGAAATTTCTGATTCATTTACCCCTAATAACCTACTCTATACCCAAACCTTATTTGATTCTTTTTCTTAAATACATATCATGCTTTTATTGTTAATTTGATTATCCTTTGATTAAGGGAAGGACTTGCTGACTGATTCCACAAACTTCCCTAATTTGCTACTTAATTGATCTCTTACCTTATTTGTTAAGCTTTTGATTACTATATAAACCCCTTCTTATTTTAACTTTTGGAAAACGAACAATAGTTCAAAACCACTACTTCTTACACTCTAAAAGGCTCTTTCTGCTCTCAATTTGCTACTTGTGATCTTTGATATTCTAGCCGGCTGCAAGCCAAGGCTGGAAGTTGCACAACACCTTTCTCACATCTTGTGCTTTTCATTCTTTAACTAGGTATGCTTCTGATTAAATTTTAAGAATCAAACCTCTATGTTTACTTACTGCTTTAGTTCATATAGCCTAAGTCTGTTCATGTTTCTGTTTATTGCCTACCCAAGCATGTCTAATACTACCTATTCAAACTTATGATTAGTATGTTTTCACTTTACTTGGCTATTTGGCTGTCTTGTTTAGCATGTCTGCATATGTAACTTAAGCTTGTTTGGACTAACTTTTGTCCATCCTAAACTTTGTTTCTATATAATTAGCATGCCTCATTGTTAATACTTACCCAGCATGCTCATTTAAGTCCTTGCATGTTATGTATCATTCCTACTAAGTCGGTCAATCCCTTTAAAGTAATTCTAGCTGTGTGATGCATGTTTCTGCTGTGATCTGTGCTGCATATGTGGAACCCCTCAAAACTCCCTATGTCCTGTCGTTTGTATGCTCCATTAAAAGATGCCCTCTATATTCCCAATCCCTATCCCCTTTGTGTGAAATTTGTTCCTGAAACTTGTTATATGACTTGGTTCTGGTTGCCAATTGTTTTCTTTACACTTTTCCTCAAACTGTTTCCGCATTAATGGTTTTCAAAAGTTTCTTTCAGTCTTAAGACCTTTCTATTAAACTCTTTCAACTATTATGCACTTCCACTTACTCTTAGAATACTAGGTTCTACCCCTCTGATATGTGTACTGCCTTGAGACCCTTGAGGTCTCTCTAAACTCTGGCATGCCAGAGTCGGCCTTTCCACACTGTACCTAAATTAGTTATTATTTGAGAAAAGTTCTAGGTGTGAGCACTGCCCGGGATCCTTGAGATCCTTAGGGAACTCTGATACACATGGACACGAAATCGGCTATGGAACTTTGGTATTTCAGGCTATTGGAGGCTTGGGAAATCATTTTGTCCTACTGCAGGCTCCCTATAGATTAACTCCTATTTATTTATGTATTTTAATTTAATTTATTGGTCTGTAATAGTTATTGTAAACAACATTGGGGTGATTTTTAAAAGGGTTAGGTAGTTATATATATGTTGGGTAAATCGGGTAGATACCGTGCCTATAGAGTTGTGTTGATTCAAATGTATTTTCTATATTTGCTTTACTTCCAAAATATTAGAAACCATGTCTATAGGATCTAAATGGCTTTAATAGAGATCATGCCTATAGGGTTACAATTAGCTTTATAATTATATATCATGCCTATAGAGTGTAAAGTAATTGAAGTTTAGTTTTCGTTACAGCAAGTATTCACATTGGTCTTCTTAGAAATCATGCCTATAAGTGCAAAAGTCAGCTTTTAATAATTAGATACCATGCCTATAAGAATTAAAATCAGCTCTAGTGAAAATCATGCCTTTAGAACTTAAAACCAGTTTAGTCAAATAAATCAGTTTAATTCATGCTTGTTCATTCTGAATTGGTTTAATTAATATGTCTGTTTCTTTAATAATTGTTCAAATACGACCTTAAATTAATACCGCTAGAAAGCATGTCTATAGGATCTCAAGTTGTCCGTTTAAAAACCGTTCACTGTTTTACTGCATTCCTAATCAATGTAGATATCATGCTCTTAGAACATCACTGTTATGCACTTAGGCAAGCCTATAGGGCGATTAAAATCCTACAACTATAAAACTGCGCTTTGTTATTTGAGACTGCTTAGATTTAACAGGTCTAAAATCAGTTGGCAAGCGAGTAGTTCTTTGCCACTTGGACCTAATTCATGTTGTATACTTCCTACTCACCTAGATATCATGTCTAAAGTTTTATTAAACACCTGAAACAATTATTAGAGACGTGCATTTATCTGTTCTTTTGTGGATGTAAAATGTGAGCTATTATTTGTTCCTTCTCTATGTGAAGTTCTAATTGTTTTGATTGACGCTTAAACTTTTCTCCTTTGAACACCTTAGGATGGTCTAGAACTTCCCAAAAGTAGAGGTCCTAAAATACCTCCAGGGTCTCGAGAAAGGGACGGGTAGTGCACGCATAGGACATTTTTCAAAGTTACTAGAACGTTTTAGGCTATGACCAAGGGGAGGGAATTGGGTAGCAATGATATGATGACTACGCGCTAATGTCACATGCAGCCCCTCATTGAGGAGTGATTACTGAGCATTGTGTGGGGTGATCCTGTAGGCTAACCAACCTAGGACCCCTATTTCCCAATTCTCGATGTTTAAACTTTACTTTTCTCTATATATGCAACTTGTTCAAGTCTTTTCCTTTTGTCTCATTACTTGAGTCATACAATGTCCAAAACATGCCTTTATTTTCAAGTATGTGTTTAAACTATTTATTTGTTAAAAGGACTAATTCATAACTATAAGTTCGGTCGGACCCACCGTTTTGGATCGAAGGGGTGCCTAACACCTTTCCCTCAAGGTTATTTTGAGCCCTTACCCTAAATCTCTGGTAATGTAAACTATTCTAAGAGTTAATTGCTCTAGGTTCCCGAACGCACCATAATCCGTTAGGTGGCGACTCTTCAAAAAAAACCAAATCCCGAAAGGAAATGAGTTATTACCCCCATGAACGTCGGAACCCAGACTTCTCTACATGGAGTAAGAAAAAAGGGCTCGACAGCGTGGCGACTCTGCTGGAGATACCTTTAGGCTCTTACCATAAAGGACTTATCTTTTTTGAATTAGTCCAAGCATGCCTTATCCCGTACCTTTTTCCCTTATTTGGATTTAAATGTCTATTTTTTAAGCATTTATGATTCTTTTATTCCTGAAACTGACTTGTATTTTTTTTTTCTTTATGTGGCTGTCTTTCAATTTAAATACTGCATTTATTATTTTCCTACATGCAAATACTTGACTACATGTTATTTGTTACTGCATAAATCATGCTCCACGTCATATTCCACTCGTGCGTATTAAATTCTATAGCAACGTTTGATGAGTGGTTGCGCTCTTCCTATTTATTACCCTTAAATTCGGAAAGGCTTATTTACGGTAAAACTAGTCGATCAGCGGAGCAGTCGACGGTTCCGTGCCTTCCCCCCTCAAGTTGTCCGCTTGGGGGTACCAGTCTAAACCCCCATAGTAACCTTACTCTAATCGGAATTGTGCATGCATCTTGGTCAAACCTAGTCGGATCAATATGATGTCCACATAATGATCCTTTAAGATGAGCCTTATCCAAAAGTCCACCAGGGTTTCCATAATCCTAACGGACACAACCACGTCCTATGCGTTAATTTGGAGAAATAAATGCCAATATGCTAATCATTAATATATAAATAGTCGAGTCTGGTGGGGGGAAAAAGGTCTAATTTTTTCCGTTTTGCAGAAAATGAGGCACAAGGTCCCCAAATTCGGTATGCTTAGCAACATTCCACCATTGATACTAGACTGGTAGGAGGACCTTTCCTCAAGTGACAAGAAACATGTAAGAAAGTACTTGGGTAACTTGACTTCCTTGCTAGACATTTAGCCAAATAACAGGTTGATCGAGGCTGCCACTTTGTTCTGGGATAGTGAAAGGTTTGTGTTCCATTTCAGCGACATAGAAATGACTCCACTTCTATAGGAAATTGGGGGACTTGCGGGACTGACTTGGGGTAGCCCTGGGTTGTTGGTACTGGAGAACCGTACTGGTAAAGGGTTCCTAAAGATGATGGGATTGAAGAAAAATGCTGACTTGGGATGCCTGGAGAAGTCCTACATACCCTTCGAATACTTTTATGAGAGGCATGGCCATAACAAATCCTTCTGTACTTTCTATGATGAGCTTTCTATCACTTCTTTGGGACATATCCACCGCAGAGTGTTTGTGTTCATTGTATGCTTCTTGGTCTTGATAGTATTCCTAATGAAAAGGGAAAGCATCCATACTAGGTTGGACATGGTCACAAGACTCTGATGGAAGGGATCAATGGACAAACATACACTATAGTCCCCATGATCATAGCTGACATCTATAGAGCTTTGGAACACTCTCAAAGGGGGATCAAACATTTCGAGGATTGTAATTTGTTGTTGTAATTGTGGTTATTAGAACATCTTTAGAAGGGTCATTATCGCCAAGAATTTCCACAAAGGGCTTGGAACGACCATATTGCCTTCCACCACCCCAAGAAAATGACTTACATTCCGGACAGGTTTGCTCAGCCGGAAAGAGCCAAAGAGTGGGTAAAATTCTTTGAAAATCTGACCGAGGAGTAGGTACAATGGATGTTTGAATGGTTCCCAACAGATGAATTCATCATCTGATCCAAGGTCACACTTGGTGTTGATTGGGTTTAGAGGGATATACCCTTATGTTCCTATCCGAGTTATGAGGCAAGCAGGCATGAAGCGGGTTGTACCAGGGATTGCCAAGATGAGCCATTTTAGAGCTGACTTTCAGAATGACGATGTTCCTTACAAGTGCAAAGCTCAGCACATGTGGCACTACAAGATCATTGTAGAAAAGAACAACATTGAGCCAGACAGGTATCATGCAGGATGTGAACCTCTCTACCCAGCATGGTTAGAGGACAATCTGAAGGGGATAGTGAGGCTAGGAGTCAGTCGAGGAAATAGGATTATAGACAAAGAAGTTGAAGCTCAAGTCAAGTACAACATGCTGCACAAGAGAGTCCACGACTCCAAGAATGAGAACTGGGAAATACACGAGAAGAACATGAGATTGATCGATGAGTGGAAGGAAATAGCTATCACGTCCAATAGAAAGTTGGAATATCTGGAGCGAGGATTAGTAGAGCTGGAGTGTAAAGTCATAAAGAGGATTGGGGATTGCTAGAATGCTGAAGGAAGTGAAGGAGGACATCTGGCCAGAGCCTACCTACTGCCGGGTCTGCGTGAGCTGGGGAACCCGTATGATGGAGTCAAGAAGATCGAATATAGGGAAGGTCCTTTTGGGACCAAGTAGGCTAGATTTATTTACTTTCCTAAATGTAATAAGGCCAAGTGCCAATAGTGATTTACTTTTCTATTATCTTAGTGTCATTTTGGGATTCGTCTATTTTCACATTATAAAATGAAGTATTTACTAGCATCTAAAGTTCTCCAAATCTATTTGTTGCTAGGCCTACCTCGGGCATAACGAGTCTCCCAAATTAAGACACGAATTTACATTTCCGCAATATGTGTTTTAATACTGCAAACATTTCAGAATCCTCACTGACTTGTTACCTTTTTGTTTTTCCTTATTTTGATTATTCTTATCCCCTTAGGTTGGTTCACTCATGCTGGCATCATCAACGTATCATACCAGATCTAGAGGTCCTCCACCTCCACTTCCTCCGAGCAATACAAAAGGCAAAGGAAAAACAAAAATGGACGAGTTAAGTGGTATTCGAAAAGAGAATGTTGAGAACGCAGAAACTTCAGACGGTTGGAGTACTCCAGCACCAAATGATATAGTCTTGAGATTGGAACAAAAGATACTGGAACTGCAAGGAGAACTTGAGCAGATTCGCAACTTGGCAAACTTGTCACTCACCCTAAATGTGCCTGTAATCAACCAAAGAACCCAGCACCTCTCCAAAACACAAAATCAACATCCATAAAACCCTCATGCACCACCTCAATACACAACCCCAACCCAAAATCTCAATCCCTTACCAATACCAACTCCGCCACAACATCACTATCATCCAACTCATTACCCACCAACCACCACTTATCACACTCCCCAAAACACACCACAACCTATTCCCGATCCTCAAAACTCCACCAATGACTATCATTACACCCAAGACCCTAGCACCTATCAAAGTAATCTTATATATGTGGAAACTGTACCTCACTCTATCCAACCAATCTCCTATACACCCGAATCCTCCGAGAAGGACCTGCTCACTAAAAATATGGCTGAAGAACTCAAGAAGTTGACAAGTCGAGTTCAGGGTGTCGAAGGCAACAAGGGAATAGAAGGTTTGAACTATGAAGACCTATGTATACAACTAGATGTAGAACTACCGGAGGGATACAAACCTCCCAAGTTCAAGATATTCAACGGTACAGGTGATCCCAGGGTTCATTTGAGAACCTATTATGTCAAGCTTGTCGAGGTCGGAAAAGACGAAAAGATCCGGATGAAACTCTTTATGAGGAGTCTTACTAGAGATGCTTTGTCCTGGTACATAAGCCAAGATCCCTATAGATGGTCCAATTGGGTGAGTATAACATCGGATTTCATGGACCGGTTCAGGTTCAATATAGAGAACGCACCAGATGTTTTCTACATCCAGAATATAAGAAGAAACCTACCGAGACTTTTCGCGAGTATATTACTTGTTGGAGGTCGAAAGCGGCCAAGGTCAGGCCATCTTTGGACGAGGAACAGATGAACAAGTTCTTCGTCAGAGCACAAGATCCGCAATATAATGAAAGGTTGATGGTTATTGAAAATCATAAACTCTATGATATCATCAAACTTACAGAAAGAATCAAGAACGGGTAACAAATTTTGAGGCACTATATGCCACAAATAAGGTATTACAATCAGGCGGCATATCGAAGAAGAGAGATGTTGGGGCAGTAATGGTGGCTCAGGGCCTAAAATCTCCACTTACATATCAAACACCTCCACCCATATCAAACACTTCCACCCACATATCAAACACCTCCACCCACATATCAAACACCTCCACCTACATACCAAGCACCACCGCCCACATATAAACCCTTATCTCCCAGATATTCCCAACCAACCACTGTCCATCACACTCATACCTATATCTCCCAACCGTCTCATTTACCAGTCACCACCGACTCACTAAAATTATCTAAGACCAAGACCCAACTTTGACCGCAAGCTACCCAAACAATATACCGCCATTGCTAAACCCATCGACCAGTTGTATTAGAGGTTGAAAGTCACGGGTTACGTCCCTTTTGTTCCCGTTGTGGCATTAGAAAATCCATCCCAATGGTTCAATCCAAACAAAACTTATGCGTACTGGAAGTATGAAGGGGGCACACCACTGATGAGTGTCGAACATTTAAGGATAATATCCAGACACTAATTGACAACAAGGTCATACAGGCAAAGGAAGCCACACCTAATGTCCACAACAACCCCCTCCCTGATCATAGAGGTGGTGGAGTACATGTGATAGAGACGAATGAAGAAGTCGATTGAGCTTATTCAAGAAGACGATGACTTTAAAGTTGCAGTCACACTTACTCCTATTATGGTACATACTCAGTCACCAATTGAGGTTGAGGTAGCTGTACCGGTTCCATTTGAGGTAGAGGTGGCTCCACCTATGGCAACCCCCACTCCATTTGAAGTAGAAGTGTTCACACCTTTCACAGTGACAGTATTAACCACACCTCCATTCAACTCAAAAGCAATACCCTGAGATTACGTTGCCAAAGCTCAGCGAAAAGGGAAGGCAAAGATAGAGGAATTCGATGCTGCACAAGGGATGAATAGGACTAGAAGAGTCTATACACCTGAACACTTGGGAGGACCAAGTAAGGATGCCACTACTAGGCAGCCTGTCATTGGGATAAGGCTAGATGACCTGTGGAGGAAAGTACAAGCAAATGAGTATTCCGTCGTTGACCATCTGAACAAAACCCCAGCTCAGATATCCATCCTGTCATTGTTGCAAAATTCAGAGGCGCATACGAACGCTTTAATGAAAGTGCTGAGCAATGCTTATGTACCCAATAACATCACTGGCAGAGAAATGGCCAATATGGTGGGGCAAGTACTGGAAAGTCATAAGATCATCTTCTATAAAGATGAGCTACCGCCTGAGGTGTTGAATCACAATTGAGCATTGCATATCACAGTGCAATTTGAAGACAAATTCATTGATAGGGTCTTGGTTGACGAAGGTTCAAGCCTCAATATCCGTTGGACACTCTGAAAAGGTTTGTCACACCCCAAAATCCAAGGAGCGCGACCGGCGCTCAACCGAGTAAACCCGACTGAGCAAGCTTGGAAGGTTTCATACATACTATCCAACCCAACTCATAATTAAATAAGGGCTAGACTCCATTAATTAGATTCTATCAACATATAATTAACGATTTCCATTTCATTTTCATTAGCAACTTCATTTCGCCACTTTAAGGGTATTACAAGTTATATACATCATTGCCAAACATCAATATTTCTATGTTTATTTCCAATACCCGACACTACCCACAACCTGTCTACGGAGCCTCTAAATATAACTGAAGAATAATACAGAAATACCGGCAACAAGGCTCCGGCTATACCTTACACAAATACAGAAATAAGACTCCGGGAAGAACAGCGGCATAAGCCACACCGGGCCCCGAGGGGAAAGGGGCTCACCCATACAGCTGACGGAAAATGGAGGAGGTGCTATTGCCGGTGGACTAGAGTGCCTGCTATAGATCCACCTACAATCATAACACGAATGTAGCGCCCCCGGCAAAAGGGACGTCAGTACATTTGAATTGTACTGGTATGTATAACTAAACACCATTTTACTAGAAAGAACTATCAAACAGATACAAGCAAATAATATGGGCAAATCAAAGAAGCAATTCATATAATCTTTCATACAATTTCCACAACATAGATTAGGGCACTTCTGTCACATGTTCACCACTGTTCTCATTACCACCGCCATCTCGAGCAGAGTGCGGTCACGACCCGACTGGCTAGGTCACCTCATTGGAGGCATTACTTTCAATCAATATTTCATTTCCTTATCTGGAATTCAATATCAGCACATTACCACCATGTGTGAGGCATGGTGTCCGATCACGACCCGATCGGCTAGGTCACCTCATTGGAGGCATTACTCCATTCTCATTAGTCAACACCTTCAAATCTTTATTCCACACATATCATAACAATTCCTGGGCACTCATGGCCACCATCATCACATCGTTTTCCCTTTCCAATATTCGTTTTACAAGTTGTGATCATAGACACATATATCAAAGATAATTCAAGTTGCAATCATAGGTAGTGAGCACATAGCTAGCATGAATAATTCTTTGTTTCAATGTCGGTGTATAGCCCAAGTATTTCAACACATAACTGTTCTTTTCATCATTATCTAATGATCAAGATTGGTACATTATTCACATTGAGGCACGTCCTTCATGAATATGTGTAGATATATGCAAATCAATTAATGCGTAGTAACAATCAATACACTAGCCAATTCAACTCTTACCATACTTTTGTAATTGATAACGGAGCTCAATTTCTAATAAAAAGGGGGTTTTAGCCATACATACCTCAATAATGCTTTTCTTACTCTTTTACAAATTTCCGTAACTCTTAGCACTTCAATCTATTGAGTAAGAATTACAAATTGAACCGAGAATTAGAGACGAAACTGAAGTTCTAGCTTGGTTCGAGCATATCATCAAACACCAAAGGTGCATTGTGATCTCAGCCCCTTTTGTGAGGAATTTCTGTCATTTTATACCCCCAATTTCCTTCTTTTTAGTTTTCTTCCTTCCAATATCCTATGGCTTGATATGCATGCAGAGAATATCATTCTTATACTCTTGAATTACTTCTCTACTGGCCCCATGTATCTAAGTGTAGAAATAAGAGCTGAGGTTATGAATCTTACCTCTTGGGAATGAAAATTTAGGTGTCTTCACTTGATTTTCTTTAATGTTTTAGCAAGGCTCAAGTAGAATTTGATGGGAGACACTTTCCACCTCTAAGACCCTCTCTCTCTCTCTAAAAGTCTTAGAAGATATGCTTAAAATGAACTATGATATCGAATATATCGATAGGGAGGTCGGGTTAAAAATTAGAAAATTGGAGCCCCGAGTCAAATATGTGATCGCAGAGTAAACATGTGGTATGCATAATAGACCGCAAAATGCTCCCCAAAAACTAAACATTCTGACTCAATCTGCAGTAAAAATGCGGTCCGCATTCATGTTCTGCGATCGCAAAGTGCACCACAGAACTGACCCTCGCAAAATTCAAAGGAAAATATGCGACGACTATGCAGTCTGCATTTCGATTATGCGACCGCATTTCGACCGCATAACTGACTTCAATTTTTAACCAACATTCTGACTCACTCTGGGCAGATATGCGATCCGCATTCCTGATTTGCGGCCGCATTCTGGACCGCATTTCTTGCATTTTTCTGGAAACTTATTCTTGACATTTTAATGCATTATTCAATCCAAAAAGGTCCGCACCGTTGCTAACACATGCTCCTAACTTGGCACTACGGGATCCGGGTTTTCGAGTAGGGATTTTACGGGGCCCTACAAGGTTGGACAAAGGTTTCCATAAAATACGGGTCGGAAGCATGAACGTGAAAGCTTTTGGTGGGTCCCAAATGGCCACAATCGGGAAAATCAACCTTTGCTTGCAGATGGGGCCAACTTGATTTGATGTCGAGTTTCAGGTGCTCTAGCAACCTCATATAATCTTCTGTTGGGATGACCATGGATCCATGCCGCTGGAGCTGTGCCTTCTACACTACATCAAGCCGTGAAGTTCGAATGGAACCGCCAGGAGGTGATCATTCACGAAGATGGGAGTAACCCCATTTACACCAGTCAAACCATCCAAGTCATTGGAAATAGAAGAAGGCTAGGAGGGGAAACCTATCATCACATTGAACATGTCAATGCCGTCGAGAAAGATAAATGATGGAGCAGTAAAATAGAAAGCATATTGGCATGGTCTGGATATGAACCGGGCAAAGGGTTGGGGAAGAACCTCCTAAGTATCACTAAACGATACACATAAAGGGTCATGGTAATCAGTACACATGGAAAGAATACAATGATTGGTCGCCTCTATGGCGCGGACCATATTACCCTCTCGAGCAACCAGTGCCATGTCTAAATCAAGCTTTTCACCAAGATGATACAATGTAGGGAACCGCAGAAGAAGAGGCATTAGCTGGGTTGAAGAATTTATTCTTGGAAGATGAAGACATGGACTGCAGTGCCATAATTGAGGAGGAGGAGGAGGAGGAGAAGGAGGAGGAGAAGAAAGAAGGCCTCACTATTCAGACTGTAAAGAAGGGAGCTGTTCTTAGGAACTGGACCGCCACACCATCCTAAGCCCGCCGAGTCCCTGGGTAGCTTGGCAGATTTACTTCTTTAGCCATTCTAGGCATTTAAGATTTTCAGCAATTTTGTTTTAAGACTTACTTGTTTCAAAATAAATGCTCGATTCATCGAGTCGTACTTGTCTGGATGTTTTTTTAGTTTTAATCAAATGCATTTGCTCTTTATTATTCATTACTATGTTTTACACTTTTCTACATTATTATTATTACTTTTCCTGATGAACCGGTGACTGTGACATGTAACGAGGCAACACAACATGAGAATAGTGATTCAGAAGATGAAACACCCGAGGAAGTTGTTAGGGAAGTTGAAAACTTTGAGAATAAATCCAAGTCCAATTTGGACGAAATCGAAGCAGTAAATTTAGGGGATGCCGAGACCGTCAAGGAGACTCGCATCAGCATTCACTTGTCACCAACAAGGAAGGAAGAATACATCCGTTTCCTAAAAAAGTATGAGGACATTTTTGCATGGTCAATAGTGGCTCATAAGTTTGACCGATTTGAGCACGTCCATAGTGGCTCACAAGTTGCCTACTAATCTCATGTGTCCACCAGTAAAACGGAAACTCCAAAAAGTTCAAACCAGATATGAGCCTGAAAATCAAGGAGGAAGTTACCAAGCAGATCAAAGCCAAGGTTCTCAGGGTGGTTGAGTACCCAACTTGGTTAGCCAACATTGTGCCCGTACTGATGGCGCATGTGAATCATCGTGCTCGAATTAGTTAAGGGGCAAAAATGTTAAGCATGTGTCTCAAAGTGATCTCCCGACTGGCAAGCTCCGCGAACTTGAGTAGCATGAGGAACATTTTATACAAGTACGGCGAAATTTGAGCTGGACACACCTCGTAGAAACGATAAAAATCTACCACCAAGGAAGGGAGATGAAGCGTATAACCGAAAATAAATGGATATGCGTAGAACGCACAATATCCTAGGTGGTCAAAATGTATGATATCATCTCCCACCGCCGGCAGCATGTCGACGTGGTACGAAATCCCCCACCTAACCTTCAGCTCCGCAATCGCCGCCTCGTTCATAACAGAGGAAACATGTTCTGGTTCCTCTCTGACAGGGCTATTAAAATTGGTCTACGCTTCTCGGGATGAGGCAATATTTCGGCCGCTGTTGGAACCTCCTCATCCTCTACTACTTCTACTCCTCCGGGGACAAGAACATCATTTTTCGGCGTCGGAACTGCGGCAAGATTGTCATCGCGGGAAAAAGTACCAGCCATTTGTCTCAATTAAATAAAATGAATGAACAAAAGGAGTAAGAGGTAAGACGAAGATGCCAATTTCTGACCAACAAGAGAGAACCAAAAATTTGAAGTATCGGGGAAGATGAAAATTCGCAAAATTCTTATGATAAATCAAGAAAGTGTGCCAATAGAGTGGTGTTTTTCCCTATTTATAGGGATATAAATGCATGAAATGGTTCAATCCCCAGGAAACGTATGTCATAATGGTAGTAACCACAAATGACATTTCGAATCAATGCAACGTTTTGACTCTGAACGGACGCGACAAAACAAAGGCATCGTTGAAGCATTGAGCCATCGCCTCGATCTAAAAACCTCGTTCAAGGCATGAACAGTCAGATTTCTCCCAGCCTTTGAATCTACAGAGTCCGTCTGCTGAGCCCGTCAAGGGATGACCTCGACGGACAGAGGGACTAACTGTATGGGTCAAAATCTAACCACAGTGGTTGACCAAGCTGGGACCTCACCTAAGTGGCGAAATGGCGAGAAGCACCATGACCAACCTCAGTCCAATCATCGATAGTGTTTGTCAAGTAAATACAGTACTCGAATAACGACAAAAATACCATCACGTGAGAACACGTTGGTCAAAGAACACAGTAAAATTCCAAGAGCTATATATAGAAGGGGGATTCTTGGAAAAAGGGGGTGGGACTTTTCCTCCCTACTTTTCTCCTACAGTCTCCTCTGGTGAAGGATGTGAACTGATTCATTTTTCTTCTAATAAAAGATAAGATTGTAACATCAATAAATGTAGAATGTTCCTACATTTCATTCATGATCTTTCTATATACTTTTAGATATGAAGTTGATTATGTTTGGCTAAGATTTACCCTTCTTCTCATCATTAATTGGTTTATTCAAAAGGTTTAATATATTTTGGTCAAACACCATCATAAAGTATATTCAATTAAACTCATCTTTCGAGGCAAAACATAAATATTAATTTTAAATTAGGCACCTTCATCTGATAATTGATGATGATGGGCTATGCAAATATTAAAAAGGTAAAGTGGACAACAAAGTAATGGAATAAAGAATGAAAAAAGGGCGTAGAACCTAGTTTGATCACCTACAAGATGCTAATAGATGGATACTGTTTGCATAGTAAAATGGATAGAGCAAGGCTAGTTTTTGATTCCACGATAGAAGAGAGTATTAAACTCAGACATTTTTAGCTTTAATATATTAAAAATAACCAACTAATTATTTTTAAAACAATGTTTATATTAGTTTAAGGACTTGACCTCAAAGTCCTTAGCTTCGCTCTGTTAAGATTAATATTTACTTAGCTTATTCATTAGCTCGATTAGTGGAGAAGTTAGTTGTAAGTTAATGGAGTAGTTAGCAGTTAGTTAGTTGACAGCTGTAGTTGTTAAAAATTATTACATACGTAAAGTTGTTGCAGCGGAAATTAAACAAAGAACATACCTTCAACCATAGTTGTTCAAGTGTTGTAGAGTCGCCTTGAAAAGCTATGATGAAAAATCCTAGGAGCCTTCTAGCCTGTACCTATCGTAGGATGCCAGACTGATGGAGTCACATGCGTATTTATAGATAAGCTAGAGACTCTTAGGCAAATACTTTAGCCCTAGGGACTTCTCCATAAATTATAATTATCCTAGGAACTCCTAATATATGGTAATTTCTTTGCATCAAAGAAACTACCATATATGCATAACTACAGAATATTATCTGATATATTATTCCTTTGGGAGACAAGGTAAATTATTTATTACCTTATATGTGGGCCACACTAGAAGTCTCTAAAAGAGACGGTAAATTTCTAACAGTAGTTAGTTAGTCTTAGTTAGTCAGTTTCATTCTCACTCTTGTATATAGTGGGCTCTCCACTCAGATTTTAGTCTTAGTGAATTAACATTCCAGAAGCTTCACTCTCTCTTTGTTTTCTCTTCATTGCATTCTCTCATATGGGTTACTATGAGAGCAAAGCAAGACCAAATTGAGCTACTAAGCCTCATATGGGTTACATGATCCTTGAAAATATTAGCTGGCAAACCTTTAGTCATAGGATCAACAATCATCAAAGTAGTACTAACATGTTCACATCTTGATTCTTCACATAGTCTCTAACCATTAAGTACTTTATGTCGATATGCTTGCTTCGGCTGTCACTTTTATTGTTCTTAGAGAAGAACACTGTAGCTGAATTATCACATAAGATTCTCAATAGCTTTGATATGGAATCGACAATCCTCTGGCCAGGAATAAAATATTTCAACTATAACGCCTGTAATGTAGCTTTATAGCAGGCTATAAATTCAGCTTCTATTGTGGATGTTGCAACAATAGTCTGCTTGACACTTTTCCAAGACACAAAACCTGCAGCAATAAGGAAAATGTATCTTGAAGTGGATTTACCAGTGTCTTAGCATCTACCCAAATCAGAGTCTGAATATCCAATCACCTCTAATGAGTCAGAGTATTTGTATGTGAGCTTAAAATCTTTGGTTCCTTGCAAATATCTCAAGACCCTTTTACCAGCTTTCCAATGGTCAAGACCAGGGTTACTTTGATATCTGCCAAGCATTCCTACCGCAAAGGCAATATTAGGGCTAGTACAGACCTGTGTATACATAAGCTACCAACAAGTGAAGCATAGGGAATATCTTTCATTTGCTCCTTTTCTAATGCATTTTGTGGACATTGATTCAATGAGAATTTGTCACCTTTAACTATGGGTGCTGCTATAGGTGAATAGTTCTTCATCCCAAATTTTTCCAGAATTCTTTTAATGTAGGCCTTTTGAAACAATCCAAGTAATATTTGGGATCTATCTCTGTGAATCTCTATGCCAATGACATAAGAGGCTTCACCCATATCCTTCATCTCAAAATTCTGGATAAGGAACTGTTTAGTCTCATACAGCAATCCCAAATCACTACTTGCAAGCAAAATATCATCCACATACAAGACTAGAAAAATATATTTGCTCCCACTTATCTTAAGGTATATACACTGATAAATGATGTTCTCCGTAAATCCAAATGAAGAAACAAAATTATGAAATTTAATATACCATTGGCGGGAAGCCTGCTTTAGCCCATAAATGGATTTATTCAATATGCAAACAAGGTGACTTTTGTCCTTATCACAAAATCCTTCAGGTTGAAGCATGTATACCTAATAAGTAGGGATTTTGACTACTTATTTGCACTCTTTAACTTTTGTTTTAGCTCAAAATTACTTAAAAGTATTTCCAAAAACTAATGAAATGTGCTTACTTTTCATTAGTTTACTTGCAGGTGTGTTAAATATGAGCTAAAGAGATGAAAATCAACTCAAGAAGGAGTAATTTTGGATAAGGACAAAAACAAGGCTAAAAGGGCACTGTACAGACCGCACAATATTGAGTGCAGCCACTGATCATGAAGAAAGCCTCTGACAAGAAATGCTCTGCAAAGTGCGGATCGCATAATTCTGGTACGGCCGTAGAAAATAAAGTTCAGAGAGATGGGATTTTAAGGTCAAGAAGAAATGCGGATTGCACCATTTTTGTGTGGCCGTATAACTAAGAGCACAGCCACACTCAGAAATATGCGGTCCACAGAAGTTCCACAATGCCAAAGCCCAAGGTTAGGAAGTGCGGATCGCACTATAATTGTGCGGCTGTAGAAGCAAGAGTGTGGCCGCACTCATAAATGTGTGGTCCGCAGAAGTTGAAGGAGTGTGGCCGAAACCCAGAATTATGCGACCGCAGAACTGAAACTTGTCAAGCCAAGTCTCAATGTGCGGGCCGCACACATAATTGTGTGGCCGTACAACCTCCGCATGGGAAATTTTGTTAGATATTTTTAGCTTAGTATAAATGTAACGACCCGACCGGTAGTTTTGAGCCCTAGTGCGTCGTTCAGCAGTTTGAGGCCATGAGAAGCTTCAATTCAGGTATTGTGACTGGTTCGCATGGTCGGAATTTAAATTTAGGAAGATCGGAATTAAATTTAAATGAAAATTCTCAATTTAGAAGCTTAAAGTTGAAAGAATAAACTAGGATTGGAATTTTGAGTAAACGACCTCAGAATCAGGATCTGAAGGTTCCAGCAGGTTCGTATGATGATTTCGGACTTGGGCGTAAGTACAAATTGGGTTTCGGGTAATCCGGGAGCATTTTGGCGCATATTGTGGAAGTTAGCATTTTAGAAGGAATTTCTTAAGTTTGGCTTGGAGTGCATTTCAGTGTTATCGATGTCCGTTTGGGATTCCGAGTCTGGGAATAGCTTCGTATGGCGATTCTGGAGTTGGGAGCGCGATCGGAAGTGAATTTGGAGGTCCGTAGGTCCTCGGGAGGCTGCAGGACTGTTAGGAGTACTTCCCTTCTTGATTTCTTTATCGTGCGGTTCGATTCCTTTGAGGCGTATGCCTTTGATTTCTTCCTACTCAATCTTACATGAGCGCTTGTTATAAATTGAAAATTGAAGGATTCTAGTGGCACTACAAATGTGGTGCGGGATAATTTTCCCGGTATAGTTGATTAGATTATTATAGTCGCGCTTTGGAGGGATATTCTATTGTTTCAGCTCAGTAACAGATTCATTCTCTTCAATGCATAACATACTCCCTCTACGCTCTCCCGAGTGGCCTTGAATTGCAGGACCGTGCTGTCTCAAATCTCACGAAATTCACATTTCTCAAATGCTACACCATAAGGTAACACATCATAGAATATTCTGGGAACCTTCTCATAAGCTGCTGCAAAGCTTGATTCTTAGTTGTACTTATAGGCTTGAAATCATTAGGCACCACACTTTATCTTTTGAGTTCCACTAGTACCGTTGCTGAGAGCCACCGCTCTAACTTGATCCCGAACATAATCAACTCCCTGAATCTTCTAGCACATTAATACCCTCTCAATGAAGCATCTGGCAGAGTCACTCCCATTTTTAACTCGCTTCTATACAAGGCATAAATCTTGAACCTTTTCCCAAGTTCGAACATGAGCCCATAAGGCTAACCATAGCATATCCTTAATAATTCCTCCGCTCAATTTACTACTTATGGTCTTTTCTCATAGCTGAATTAATCCATCAATATGCTAATAACCAGAAATCATGCAAGTAGTTAATCATACAGCCCAATCATAAGCGGTGGGACTCTCCCACTTAGCTTGAAGCCATCATTTCACCATTCTTGAGTTCGCCCGACCTTTTTACCTCTTATTGACATAACCTCGCGCCATAAGTTATCAAAATTTCTTGGAATCTCCCTGTAAATCCACATCTTTCATATTCTGAATCATCAACCACATTCGCGCGACCGATCCCTTTGTTGAACAACCAATATAATTCTTTGCAGAAGCTTCGCCAACCACGCGACCACTAACCTGCTCACATGGAATAACCCACCTAGGGGAATCACCTCCCGATATCTTCCCACGTTGCTGCACGGGGTACATTCACTACGACACCAATAGCCCATCCTGAGTCCGAGCTCACCTTCCAGTTGCACAAGTCCATTCGCCCCTTGCGAATATCAATTAAATGTGCGGCAACATCCTTCCAAATTCAGGGTCATGCTGCACCCTTCTCCATTTCAAGCAGCTCCTTTCCGCCATATCAATCTTCTGCCGTATAATAGCCCATACTTCACATCATACCCGCGGGCTTCAATCACCAAATCATTAAAATCCCCCAATTCGATCCAAACTCACTTTAAGGCACCTAGTCATCCTACTACCAAGCCCATATACAACCCTAGCCACTCTCCCACTTTGGTATAACTCATCTCCTTAATCGGTCACCCGACCTTGCTTCTCATACTTGGCCTTCTAGAAATTTTAAACACCACCTGACACTTCCCACATGTCCTTCCTCATACTTTATTGCTCAATTGTTGCCTTAAATGAAATCTATCTTCGTGGCACTTGAATCCACCATTACTGCTAACTTTAAACCTTTCCAAAGGTCATCTTTATCGAGCCGTCAACATTAGAATTATAATTCGATCTTAAATCACCGAATCATGCGATATCTGACAGTCGTAACTCAAATACTAGTTCACAATATCCAGCCATAAAGGCGAATTGTAGCTGATTATAACATCGACAAACTTAGTACGTTCAATTAGGACGACAGCACCCCAAATATAGAGGAGAACACCACCACGTTTGCAATTACCACGTTTCATTACTTCCACTAGTCCACTTCTGACCATCCTCGGCTTGTTTGACTTTCCCCTACCGGGAATGAAATACTGAATCCCTTGATTACACACTGAGTAAACCTCCCTTCAATTCATTCACTGCCCGACACGTGGGCAACACCCTACCATTACAACAACACTACGGAATAATCGCTCATAAGCATCATGGCAACCTGAGTAAATTGGTATTGTCCTCAGCGTCACCTGAGATCGATGTGTTGTGGAAGAGGTTCTGCATCCTGGTTAAGGATTCTGGATCGCTTTTCAGCGTTAGTGCGTTCGATGGTTTAGATGTGCAGACCCGTTATTTATTTTGGAAGATTATGGGAGCGTGTCCCACGGGAAGATTGTATAAGTGTGACATGTAGTCACTTGATTGGCTAAAGATTTAAACCAAGTATGAGGGTTGTGGTAATATCATTAATTTGAGAATTTATGCCTGGAGGGCACTTTGTATATTGGGTTATGAACTGAGGAGGTTGCTCCGGTTATGATGGTTATTCTTACGTGATATGAGGCAAAAGGGAGTTACTACGGACCTTTGAAAGGTCATTGTCCAAGTTGGTGCAATCAGAAATCGACTTGAGATCGGTGGATTGATTTATATGTGAACAGGGCTTTATATCGGGCTAGTTGTGTTCGCTTCAGCGAGCGTTCCCTATGGAGGAACAGTCGGGGTGTTATTTTGTCATCAGCTATTCCAGGTAATGGTGTATTGCACCGTATGAGTTGTGAGACGGCTTGGTAAGTTCTTATATATTGAGGTTCCGCGTTGAGATGATGTTATGTGAGCAGGATGGCTCTTGAGATTTAGATCTTGTATCGCACCTCAGTTGTGCTTGAGTTTT